>PVNU02001497.1:0-60262 GCA_003013855.2 Liriodendron chinense | reverse complement strand
CAAACCTCAAACTTGCCCTTGAGCAAAGCCTTGGTCATCATGTCTGACCTATTATCGTCCGTATGGACCTTCTCAAGCTGTAACACCTTCTGTTCCAAAGTATCCCTGATCCAGTGATACCGAATCTCTATGTACTTCGACTTGGAATGCTGACTTGGATTCTTGCTCAAGTGTATAGCACTTTGGCTATCGCAATAGACCACGTGCTCCTCCTGCTTTAGGCTGAGTTCCTATAAGAACCTCTTCATCCAAAGCATCTCTTTACATGCTTCTGTGACTGCAATGTACTCGGCCTCTGTCGTCGACAATGCTACGACCTTCTGTACCTTGCTCTGCCAAGAGACCGCTCCCCCTGCAAACGTGAACATGAACCCCGATGTAGACTTCCTGGAATCTATGTCACCTGTCATATCTGCATCTGTGTAGCCTTCTAACACAGGTTTTCCGTCACCATAACATAGGCTCAACCTGGATGAGCCCCTCAGATACCGTAGTATCCACTTCACCGCTGCCCAATGTTCCTTGCCAGGATTGGCAAGATACCGGCTGACAACACCAACCGCATATACTATGTCTGGGCGCGTACACACCATAGCATACATCAAACTTCCTACCGCTTACGCGTAGGGTATCTTCCACATCTCTTCCACTTCCGCCTTCGTCTTAGGACACTGCTTGTCGCTCAATTTGAAGTGACCATCCAGTGGAGTACTGACTGGCTTCGCTGCATTCATGTTGAACCACTCTAGGACTTTCTCAATATACCGCTCTTGTGACAACCAAAGCTTCCTGCTGCTTCTATCACGGGTTATCTCCATTCCTAGGATCTGTTTGGCTGGGCCCAAGTCTTTCATCGCAAACGACTTGCCCAACTCTTGTTTCAGCCTGTCAATCTTCTTGATGTCTTTTCCCATGATGAGCATGTCATCAACATACAATAGCAGAACTAAGAAATCACCGTTTGAGAACCTGCGAGTGAACACACAGTGGTCCGACTCCGTTCTGTCATATCCATGCTTCAACATGAACGAGTCGAACTTCTTGTACCATTGCCTAGGAGCTTGCTTCAGCCCATACAAACTCTTCCTAAGCCTGCACACCATATGCTCTTTGCCCTCGACTTCGAACCCTTCTGGTTGACGCATGTAGATCTCTTCTTCCAGGTCACCATGGAGAAAGGCAGTTTTGACATCTAACTGCTCTATCTCCAGATCCATGCTAGCCGCCAACCCAAGCAACACCCGTATGGATGTCATCTTCACCACTGGTGAGAATATCTCCTCGAAGTCTATTCCTTTTCTCTAACCAAACCCTTTCACCACAAGTCTAGCCTTGAACCTTGTCTGTGAATTCTTCTGCTCATTCTTCTTTCTGAACACCCATTTGTTGCTCAGAGCTTTCTTGCCCTTAGGCAATTTCACCATATCATAGGTGTGGTTCTTATGCAAGGATTCCATCTCCTCTTGCATAGCTTTTAACCACTCCCCCTTATGCTCGTCGGCTAAGGCCTCAGAATAGTCTTCTGGCTCTCCCCCATCAGTGAGCATAATGTACTCATGCGGCGAGTACTTCTTGGATGGATGTCTGTCCCTTGATGTCCTCCTCACCTGCAGCTCAACAGGTGGATCAAGTTGGGGCTGCTCCTCCTGTTCATCTTCTGTAGGGACTCCCTCATCCTCTGCACCTTGCTGTACTCCCCCGTCATCAGGCACCACGGGAGGAGTAACCGGATCCATGTCCTCCAGTTTACCTGAACTGGGTTGGGTCTTCACTGGCTTTTCAATGTCTTCTATACACTAATCTTCAATGAAAACCACATCTCTGCTCCTGACGAGCTTCTTCTCGGTCGGATCCCACAACCTGTAACCGAACTTCTCATCACCGTACCCTAAGAACACACACTGCCTGATCTTCATATCGAGCTTGGACCTCTCGTCCTTTGGTACGTGAACGGATGCCCTGTATCCAAACACCTTGAGATGACTGTACGATGGATCACGTCCAGTCCACACCTTCTCAGGTACTTCTCCATTCAACGGGGCTGATGGAGACCTGTTTATCAAATACACCGCTGTGTGCATTGCTTCTCCCCAGAACATCTTGGGCAACTTTGTATGGGATAACATGCATCTGATTCTCTCTACAATGGTGCGATTCATTCTCTCAACCACACCATTGTGCTGGGGGGTCTTGGGAACTGACTGTTCATGCCGTATACCCAGTGACTTGCAGTACTCGTGGAAGTCACCTATGTATTCACCACCATTGTCAGTGCGGATGCACTTCAATGATCTGTCTGTCTCTCTCTCGACCATAGCATGAAACAATTTAAACACACCAAAGACTTCGTCCTTGGATTTCAAAGCATACACCCAAACCCTCCTAGATGCATCATCTATAAAAGTGACAAAATACAATGTCCCACCCAAGGTTTTTGTCCTCATAGGACCACAAACATCAGAATAAACTAAATCTAATGCATGTACTTTATTAGAATGAGAAGCAGTTTTAACAAAAGAAACTCTATGCTGTTTCCCAGATAAACAGTCAATACAGGTTTTGAGAGGTATATCTGTCACGTCTGGAAGGAGCTGCTTCTTCGCTAGTAGCTGAAGCCCTTTTTCACTCATGTGGCCTAGACGCCTGTGCCACACGTCAGTAGCTGAATTCTCTGCTGCGTTCAATCCACTCTTGCATACACTGACACTTGCCTTGTAAAGAGTGCAACACTTCTTTTCTCTGGCAGTGATCAACGAACCCTTGATGAGCTTCCAACGCCCACTAGCAAATCGGCTTTCATAGCCATCATCATCCAGCCTTCCCGTCGACATCAAGTTGAGACAAAGGTCTGGAATATGTCTCACATCCCTGAGAACCAATGTGCAGCCCACATCGGTCTTCAAACAAATATCACCGACCCCTACGATCTTCGAAACACCAGAATTTTCCATCTTCACTGTCCCATAGTCACCTGACTTGTAGCTTGTGAAGAAATCTCTGCGTGGAGTCGCATGAAACGAGGCTTCCGAGTCTATCACCTAGTCGGTGTCCTGACTCGAAGCCGCGAGACAAATATCGTGATCTGCCGAAAGAATAACAACAACGTCACCATCTGAGGCGACCGCAGTAGAATCTGATTCATCTTCCTTCTCCTTTCCTTTACCCTTCTTGTCACTCTTCTTCTTGTGACATTCATGCTTATAGTGGCCCTTCTTGCCACAATTCCAACATTCAACATCTTTCTTGGCAACTGACTTGCCTCTTGATTTATCTCGGGCCTTTCCGCCCTTTCTGTTCTTTCCTCTCCCTCGATCTTGTATCACAAGGGCCTCTTGTTGAGCAGGCCCTAGGGACTTCCTCATTGTCTCCTCATTGAAGAGACAACTTGTTACCTGATCCATGGATACCTTTCCGTCTGGCGCGGAGTTACTTAGAGACACCACCAATGTCTCCCAACTGTCAGGCAATGAGCTAAGCAGTAGCAAAGCCTGAAGTTCATCATCCAGGACCATCTTCATGGCGGAGAGCTGGTTCACAATGTTGCTGACCTCATTCATGTGTTCAGCCACAGAACCACCGTCTTTGAACTTGAGATTCACAAGTCGTCTTATCAGGAAAATCTTATTGCCGGCTGTCTTCCTCTCATACAACCCTTGCAATTTCAGCCATAGGCTAGCGGCTGAGGTCTCTGTAGACACATGGTGGAAAATCGAATCATCCAACCATTGTCTAATGGACCCCACCGCCTTCCGGTCCACTTTCTTCCAATCATCATCTGACATATCCTTTGTCTTCGCCAATATGCCTAGAATTGGAGTATATAGGTCCTTGCAATAGAGCAAGTCCTTCATCTTAGCCTTCCATATGGTCCAGTTAGAACCATTGAGGCTGATCATCCTTGATGAGCCACCTTCCATAATTCAGAACCGATCCCACACCGTTCAAACAACCTGAACTCTCTGATACCACTTTGTTGGGTGCGTTTCACACAAACCTTCGGATCTCGCCTCCCAATACACTAGAATTGTGGACTATGCTAATGCAATAATCAAGAACAAACATCAACCACACGAACACAAAGAGTTTTTACGTGGAAAACCCTCAAAAAGAGGTAAAAACCACGGGACCTAGTCCAGATCAACAATCCACTATCTCAGGGAACTGTTACAACCGATCACAAGCACACACCGCTTGGATCAAACTTCTTCACCCACGCAGGGATGGATAAACTGCAAGAGAATAGTAAAGAAGAAACGATCTCACCGATCCCGAGGACGTAGAAGCGCTGAGATGACCGTTGCGCAGAAGAACCCTTCTTCAAGCAACTTCTCCCTTTTACAAGCCTCCTCTTTCTCTCTCTTCTCTTTCTCTCTTCCTCTTTTTCTCTCTTTCTCACCTTGGACGTGTTGGCAACACAATGGGATACCCTAATCCTGTTTTGGAACGCTTAAGTACCAAAAACGGAGGAATTAGAGCCAAATATGGAAACTGCGTACAAGCAATCCACGTCCGGTCGGGCGCCCGGTCACCAGACCGTCGGGTGCCCGGCCAACCAAAAAAACCATCCAGTGAGAAAACACATAAGAGAAACTAATTTCGGGCGCCCGGACCAAACATAGTCGGGCGCCCGGCCGGTCATCGGGCGCCCGGTCACTTTGACCGTCGGGCGTCCGGCTGTCGCCAAAAGTGTCCAGCAGCGAAGCTACCTGTCCGAACCAATTTCGGTCGCCCGGCCACTGAAGGGCCAGGGCGCCCGGCCACTCCCAATCCACTCTCTCTCCTCGGACAAAAATGAAGAGGAAAACTACATCACTAATGATTGGTCATACCGCATGGCAATTAAAAGTTTCCATGAAAGTGGAAACATGCCATCATTTTTAGTTTCTTATCTTATTTATCCATTTTTAAAACTAAGCTAAACAATCATCATCTATGTTATAACACTAATTGTGGAGGACATTTAATCCCCTACAATTAGTTTTTATTGGCAGGTCACTTTGTGTGTAAGCGATGTGAAAAGAGATCTTAGAAAAATTCAAGGGCATTTTGAGAATTCAAAAAATGTGTGCGCTTAACAACATGCGGGCAATGTTCCATCTCCAAATGCACTTGATGGTAAAAATTCAACCTGCTTCCTTCACTTCTTTTAATGCAGATAGCGAGATGAAGAGGAGACCGTGCAACACTCTGTGGGGTTCACCATCTCTTACATGTAAAATCCACACCATGCATCAAGTGAGAACTATAATTTGATCCATACATATAGAATCTCAGCCTGATGAAATACTCATACCAATCGTAACAATAGGTGCAATGTAAAATTGCTCCCAAAACCACTAAGTTCACACAGATTTGATGAAAGATACAAACATGGTGCGCCCACACATAAACCTATAGTTGGCATTCTGTTCACATTGTACCATATGGTGTGGCCCATTTGAGTTGCAATCTAGATGATCTTTTACCTCAAGACCTAACATTGAGTATGAAATTGAGCATAGCAGATTCTACAGTTAAAAACATGGTGGGGCCCGTAGCAAAACCGGCTGTCTATACTTTTCTCTCTCACTCTCTCTAAATTTCTCTCCGTCTCATTTTAACCCATTCACTATGTTACGTGAGGTCCATAATCATACAATGCAAAGTTGAATATATATATATATATATATATATATATATATATATATATATATATATATATATAGTTCCCATGATGTCGAGCTATGTGGGCCCCACTGTGACGTGTGATGGGCATCTACACCGTCAGTCAGATGCACCATTCCGTGGTGGGCCATGGCCCTACAACTCTGGCCAATCCATGACTTAGGAGAGCCACACCATAGAAAATAATTAAGAGTGGATATCACCCATTGAAATCTTTATAATCATTTATAGGATTGACTGAGACGTAGTTGAGAAATCCAGCCCACCCATTGTGCATGTCCCACTTACATAAGAAGTGATACCAAGTTTCAACCGTATCCAAAACTCAGGTAGGCCCCAACAAGTGCTTTTAGATGTTGTAGGCATGATTTTATAATGTTTCAGTTGGTATGGCCCACTTGAGTTATGGATACCGCTGATTTTTGGGATATCTAATAACCAATAGGGGACCCACTAAATGCATGGTATGGATGTTTGATGCACATCACAGAGGGGCTCACACTGCTCGACCTCATGGGAACTTCCCATGAGGTCAAGCACATAGTACCTTTTATATATATATATATATATATATATATATATATATATATATATATATATATATATATATATATATATATATATAACACTCTTGTGGGCCATAGAAGAGAGAGAGGCAAATCAAGGGAGTAAATTGTTTTCCTTTGCCATGGCCCACCAGATTTGTGAATCAGGTTGATAGTTGGGCCTTGGAGGTTTTTTCAAGGTGTTGCATTACATGGACAGCTCAGATTTTAAGGACATATCACATGTGATGAGTCCTCAAAAATCTCTCATTCTCGTGAGAGATGGATATATATACGGGCTAGATAATATATATATTCCCATGAGGTCGAGCTGTGTGGGCCCTACTGTGATATGTATTAGACATCCACACCATGCATTTGGTGGGTCCCATATTGATTATGCGATATTCCAAAAATCAGTTGTATTCGGAACTCCAGTAGGCCATACCAACTAAAACATTATAAAATCATGCCTACAACATCTAAAAGTGCTTTTTGGGGCCCGCCTGAGTTTTGGATACGGTTGAAACTTGGTATGACCTCTTGTTTAAGTGTGACACCCAAAATGGATGGTCTAGATTTCTCAACCACATCTAAGTCGATCCTATAAAGGATCATAAAGGTTTCAATGGGTGGATATCCACTCTTGACTATTATAGATGGCGTGGCCGACCCAAGTCATGGATTAGCCTAAGTTTTAGACCCATAGCCCACCACGAAATGGTGCATCTGACTGATGGGTTGGAAGCCCATCACACATCACAGTGGGGCCCACACAGCTCAAGCATAGTAGCTTTTCGGAAAGTAAACATTTCGGTGGGCCTTAGGAAGTTTTTAACTATGGGTGTTCAATCAACTCTATTTATTGTAGTGTGGGCCACTTAAGATTTGGATCTGCTTCATTTATGGACTCTTGCCTTAAAATGAGTTGTCAAAATGGATGTACGGTGTGGATATATATATATATATATATATATATATATATATATATATATATATATATATATATATATATATATATATATATATATATATATATATATATTGAGGTGGGCCCATGGTCACCACCTATTCAAATTGGGTGTGCATCCATCGGGAACCCTTTTCCATTTTTCTGTTTGGTGTTTTATAAGCGCATGATTGTAATCTCCCGTTGTAGCCATAAATTACTTATTTCTCTTTGAATGGCATACCTTAATCATGGATTGGGCTGATTGTTAAAATGGAGTGACTCACTTGATGATCGGTGTGGATTTCATTTAAACATTACGGCGAAGCCCACTTCAACTGGCCACTTCCTAAGACCGCAAATAAGGTGTTTAGTAATGGTCTCCTCGCATGGCCGTAGAAGCCTTATTTACGGTCTTAAGAACTAGCTAGTTAAAGTGGGCCTCACCATGATGTTTAAGTGAAATCCTCCACAATCACGAGGTGAGTCCATAGGGTCCAAAAATCAAACTAATTCGTAATTTAAGTGGGCCATTTAAATTAAAACAAGTGATCTATGGTTACAGGAGAGATTAGAGTAGTGCTCTTTTAAAGCACCTGCTCGAAAAGTCATTGGGGATGTGTTGTTAAAACACTGAGTGTGGTGAGGTGGGCCACGTTGATGTATTGTTGCATATCGATACCGTCCATCCGTTTTGCCAGCTCATTTAAAGGTATGAGCCAAAAAGTGAAAGAGATTCAAATGTCAGGTAGACCACACTACAACAAATAGTAGTGATTGAATGTCCACCATTAAAAACTTTTCAGGGCCTGGCATAACGTTCATTTGCCATCCAACCTATTAGTAAGGTTACAGAAAACTAAATGAAGGGATAATATAAATATCAGCTTGATCCAAAACTATTGTGGGCCACAAGAAATTTTTAATGGTCAATCACTAATGTTTCTTGTGATGTGGTCCACCTGAGATTTTGATATGCTTCATTTGGAAAAAAAATGGATGACGGCGTGGACGTGCAACATACATTCTATTGTGGGCTCACAGTCATGACTAGACCGAACACGCTGTAACCTCTACCTTGCCAATCTCTCGCGACACATGGGTGGATTGCGGGGGAACCCAAACACCAGTGCCTGCATGGTGTAAGGACTCTCTTGGCCCACCGTGATGTATGTATTTTATCCATACCGTCCTTTCATGTTGGAATCTCAGTTTGTGGCAAGAGTCCGAATTTGATGAGTATCCAGAGCTCAAGTGGACCATATCATAAGAAACAATCAAAAGAAGCAGTGAGGATTTAACCCCACCATTAAAAAACATCCTAGGCTCACTCTAGTGTTTTTTGATAAATCCACCCCATTTAGGGCCCGTTTGGATACCACCAAATAAGTTACTTTTTCTACTTCCAGCAGTAGATAAGTAAATTATTTCAGATGAGTAAGTTTGGTTTATAATTTGAAGTAAGTAACTTTCTTTCTTAAAAGTACATAAACGCTTTAGTTTATATATATATTTTTTTTAACTCTTCGTAAGTTGGTGAAGAGAGGAGTAGGAGAGATGAAGAGCACGGGCAGGTAAATATTAAGGCAGGCCCCACATGAATGAGTATACAGTGGGTTCACATGATGGGCAGTGGATATTGAAGGCGGGTCTCACATGATGGATAATAACATTGATGGTGGGCCCTACTTGATAGATGACCAACATCAATGGTAGGCCCTACATAATGAATGGTACAAATTAAAGGTTGGGCCATAATGATGAATTGCCCACATCCAAGGTGGACTTTGCATGATGGACAACCTGCACAATGAACAATCCACATCAAAGGTTCACTCCACATTGAAGGTGGGGCCCACGTGATGGACAGTCCACATCAAAGGTGGACTCCACATGATGGGCAATTAATAATGGTGGACTCCACATGATGGATGATCCACATCAAGGTGGGCCTCACATGATGGACGGTCCACATAAAAGGCCGGGCTAATGAGAATGGCCCATATCTAAGGCAGGCCCTGCATGATGGAAGGCCCACATGGGAGGTGGGCCCACATGATGGATGGTCTACAACAAAGGTGGGCACCACATGATGGGCGGTAGATATTGAAGATGGGCCCCACGTGATGGACAATAACATTGATGGTGGGCCCCACATGATGGATGACCAACATCAAAGGTGGGCCCCTATCTAGTTAATGGTGCACATTAAAGGTAAGACCCTACTACTAAATGGCCCCCATCTAAGGTGGGCCCCACATGATGGACGGCCTACATTAGTATGGCCACAATGAATGATCAACATTAAAGTTTGGCTCCACATGATGTACAATGTATGTGAGGGGGACCAAATAGACTTAAGGGATGATTACTTATGCTTTTGTAAACCAAACATGATTTTCTACTTTTTGGAAGATTAGTATGTTGTTTACCAAACATACTTATTTATTAATTAAGTAGAAACAAAGATAAGTACCTTATCTTAAGTAACTTACAATCCAGACGGGCCCTTAACGTTTTAGTCTGATACTTTTAAGGATTTCAACCCAAATATGAGGCAGATACAATACTTAAGTACTGGGTAGCACACTACTTGAAACAATGGTATTAGACTTCCACTATTGAAATAGGCATGGGCCATAGTGAATTTTTGAAATATCCACACCATCCAACAGTTTCTTGTATGATTTTTTGTTGTAGGAATAACCATATGACCTGTTTGGATGGCTTATAAACAGCATGGTGGGTCCCCGAGAAAATTTCAATGATAGCCATGAAATCTCCATTATTTCCTTCAATGTGGCCCACTTAAGCTTTGGATTTACATCATTTTTGGATGGGATGAATTCCAAAAGGATGAGCTAAAAAGTGATGGACATGATGAATTCCTTAACTTGCATCACGGTGGGCCCTACCTACATGAGGGGTTCAATCAAAGGTTTCAACGGTAGGCATTGTCCTCCCAACTGTTTTATACCCGGTTGCCAACTTAAGCGTCATCTAAGGGGATGACCGTGGCCCACCTAGATGTGTATTCTGTATATCCATGCCATCCATTCGTTTTGATAATTCATTTTAGGCTGTGGGCCAAAATCTAAGATCCAAACATCAGGTAGATCACAATATAGTAAACAGTGGCGATTGACCGTTAAAACTTGTTGTGGGCCACAACAGTTTTGGATCAAGCTGATATTTGTCTTTTTTCCCTCCATCCATGTCTGTGTGACGTTACCAATAGGTTGGATGGAAAGTAAATATTTCGGTGGGCCGTAGGAAGTTTTTAACGATGGGTGTTCAATCAACGCTATTTATTGTAGTGTGGTCCACCTAAGATTTGGATCTGCTTCGTTTATGGACTCTTGCCCTAAAATGATATGTCAAAATGGATGTACGGTGTGGATATACAACACATATATTGTGTGGGCCCATGGTCACCACCTATTCAAATGGGGTGTTTCAACAATGCATCCATCGGAACCTTTTTCGTTTGGTGTTTTATAAGCACACATTGTAATCTTCCGCTGTAGCCATAGATTACTTATTTCTCTTTGAATGGCAAACCTTAATCATGGATTGACCTGATTTTTTTAGCCCTGCGGTCAAAATGAAGTGACTCACTTGATGATCGGTGTGGATTTCACTTAAACGTCGCGGTGAGGCCCACTTCAACTGGCCACTTCCTAAGACTGTAAATAAGGTGTTTACAGCCCGTGTCATATGTGACTCTCTCTCTCTCTCTCTCTCTCTCTCTCTCTATATATATATATATATATATATATATATATATATATATATATATATATATATATATATATATATATTGTTCTGTGGTCCACCCAGCGTATCGCTTCGACCTCTTTAAGTGCTTGTGACATCCAATCCTATTAAGAGGCTGGCCCCACGCACCTAATTCATTCCCCACCTCTCAGGTCAGAGCCGCACCTAATTGGGAGCGGATTGCCTGTGACCCCGGGCACAGGCACAGAGATATTTCTGTAGCCGGGGCTGTGTAGGGTTCAAAGGGTTGTCCGTGACAAATCCACTCCATCTATCGGTCTTGGAAGACCAAGTTAGGACAGGATTCTAAAAATATTGCAGATCCAAAACTCAGGTGGGCCATACAGTGGGTCTTGGACACTTAGCGGTGACAATGTTTGGAATGAGGATGATATTTTTTTCTTACAGTATATCTGAGTGTTAATAATTCTGTGAACGGTTTGGGTGGCATATAAACATCATGGTCAGCTCCAGGAAGGTTTCAATGGTGGACGTTGGTGTTTTTACTGTTTCGTTGGTGTGGCCCATCTGAGTTTTGAATATTCCTGATTTTTATATTACTGATCTAATTTTGTCTTTAAAATAAGATGGACGATAGTGGATTTATCGCGGACAGCCCTGTGGACACTACACAGTCCCAGCTACAGAGATATCTCTGTGCCCGGGGTCACAGCAATCCACTCCCCACCTAATCCGGATGCCGATTGCATATCGACGCTGACACGACCAGTAGTGACTTGCTACTAGATGGTGCTATGAGGGCCCCCACAATCATGTATTTGTTTTATCCACGGTTCATCCATTTTGCTAGTTCATTTTTGGGACTTTCTGATTTTTTTACTTTCACTGTAAATGCGTGGTAAATGGATCATTATTACTCCCTATGTATGTTGGTTTTTGTGAGTATTTCCGTCTCAAAATCAGTGGACAAAAGGACTTACTTAAATTTGTGGGGCCATCATGATGTATGTGAGATATCCAAAGCCCAAGTAGCCCACGTAAAACTTCTATAGTTGAAATGTTTTTACCCCTTCCTAGGACCCATGAGATTGTTTATTTGTCATCTAACCCCGTTCATAAGGTCACACAGACATGGATAAGGGGAAAACACAAATATCAGTTTGATCCACAACTTCTGCAGGGGCCCTCAAAAAGTTTTTAATGGTAGGCTTTCAATTCCCACTGTTTCCTGTGATGTGATCCACTTGAGCTTTAGATCAGCCTCATTTTTGGGCTCATGCCCTAAAATCAGCTAGCATAATGGATGGATGGATGGCATGTATAAGCCATACGCATCATAGTGGGCCCCACATAAAATTCACATTCCACTTTAATTTTGGCGTTAGAAAAGCAAAACGTCAGCTATTACATATAGCTGATGCATACTGGTATTCAGATATAGAAGATGCAGGTGTATCAGCCACAAACAATGTGGGTTTATTGGCTCGATATGAGCCCAAAACAGGGCAATACAACCCCGTATTATCAGTGGTGATTGAACTATTCGATATGCCAAAACCAAACTTTAAAACCTTGATACTTTTGAGGTGAGTAGCCATCCTCTTCAGTTAAGATGATTGCCAATAACGAAACAAGATGGCAACAACAACTAATTAATTTAGGAAATTACAACCATTCAACCTAAGGCATGCATCATAAGATTTTGGACGTTTTGATGAGCAAGCCTCACGCACAAGGAGTTTGGCAAACTCGAAGATGAAAGCAAAAGCTAAAACAAGAAAACAATTTCATAGTAGAACAATGATCAAAACACAATTCATCAGTATATGACATTATCGGTTCCCCTTCCTTTCCTTGCATATTTCAACAACCCACCTCCCCTTATCCTAAAGAAACCCATACCTTTTCCCATATGTGTGCAAGTCCCAATTACTATTACCCCCAATACCCTAAACACCACTTCTTCTTCTTCTTCTTCTTCTTCTTCATGCTCTTGTTGACAAATGCATTACCCCAAGAATCCCAAAACCCATTACTCCCAACACCTTAAACACCATTTCTTCTTGTAAATAGAATAGAGACGGCAGACGGATGGCACGCGTTCGAGAGAGAGAGAGAGAGGATCGAATGGGTGACGAAGGTTAATAAAAGTGAGGTTCACTAATCATTCTCTTGCTTCATTTGGGAGCAGTGTTTGAAATGTCGGTATTGCATTACACATCGCATCCTTGGCATACAGATACGTATCGTTTGTATCGGGTAATTTATCTTCTTTTTTTTTTTGGAAACATGGGGAAATATTAAGAAAATGATTGAATTTCAACAAAACTTCAAGGATTGTTAAAAATGACCTTAATACACACTTTTAAAACATAACGTCTCAGAAAAGAAGTGCACATAATATGTTTATTTTGCATAAGGTCTTAAGCTATGTGATGTCTGACTAAACTAATGCAACTATATTCAAATTGAATGCATAACATTTAGAATATATGCGATGATCATTTCATCAAACATTTCTAAATACTTCGAAATTAATCTCAATTGAGAGCTAGTTGAAGGAAAATTTAAAAAAAATATTTTAATTAAAAATAATTTTTATTTTCCAAAAATTGACAAGGACTTAACAAAAGAGTAGCTTAACCCTCATACATGCTTGATTTTATGTTTGGAGTACAACATTGCAAGCAATTTAGGAGAAATTGAAGAAATATCGAATATTCCCCAATTTTCCCCAAATCGAATTACCTACACTCAAATTTCGAAATTAGAGTGTATATGATGATCATTTCATCAAATATTCCTAAATACTTCAAAATTAGTCTCAATTTACAGCTGGTTGAAGGAAAATTTTGAAACAAAACATTGAGAACATGAAAAACCAATGGATATCAAAATCAAAGCTCCAACTCCATGATTTTTCATGCAAAACATGAAAAACCAATGAATTTATAACCATTTGACACTAATTTAACATAATTTCAACAAAAAAGAAGAAGAAAGGATTGGAAATTGAAAATGCTCACCGAATCTAGCATGTGAGATATATCAGCACTACCTGTACGTTTCATATCGCACAGGTGGGATACATCGGCCAATATCGTCGATATTTAAAATATTGTTTGGGAGTAAAATAGCAATTTCCTTCTTAAACCTAAGCTCAAGAGGTAGGAGGGTATTTATACATATAAGGAACCACATGGTTTTTTTTTTTGGAAAAGGTAGTGGGGAATTTTCAAAAAAACTCAATGAAATATTACTCTATAAATTTTACTTTTTATGAGTACAAAATATAGAAACTAGATCAATATAATATAAATACATTAACACTATATACATTACACAATAATAAAATAAAATAAAAATGACTTAATACAACTTGGCTACGAAAAAGGAAGAGATGAGATGTCCTAGTTACAAACGCCATGATAGTGATCTTTACATAATTGCAATACAATCAGTAGTATTCAGAGCATCAGTTCCATTGCAAGGGTTCCATAGGCAAATTAACTATCCCAAGAGAGATTTCTTACTAACATATAAAAGTACATACATCCGAATACAACTAATATGGCATTTAGTGCATCAAATGCCATTACCACAGACAGATAAAGGAAAGGAGAAATACAAGATAGCTTATTTACACAGGCTAAGTAAGCTTAGTAGCTTAGTTTGTCGCCCTTTATGAAAAACATAGGTTTCTCTCACAAAAGAAACTACAGAAGAGTATATTACACTGGGAGAGGGCAAACCTCTTTCTTAATGTCTTTCAGAAGCACACCATTACTTGCAGCCACCGCTCGTGAGTAGCAGCCTTCGCCATCTTTGTATCTGTAACTTTGACTAGTGTCTGCCTTGCCAGAGAGAACTGAGTGATCTTGGACGATCATCCAGCCGTTCGACTCCTGACTGTTATCAAGGGAGCTGACAGAGACTCCACTAGGTAAAACAACAGAGGATTTCTCATTCCTTTCATGAGATAAGCTGGTATTTGATAAATAGGTGTTGCCTCCCTTGGGAAGATTTGTAGTTTCGAAATGGAGTGGATACTTGCTGTAATAAACAGCTTCAGCAAGTAACAAAACTGATTGTGCCTCGATCTTCACCTTCGTCTCTGCCTTGACCTTCTGTTTGATACTTTTGAAATTCGCATTCCTCTTGAACTTGATTTTATTCTTGAACTTAAATTCATGTGACACATGGGTGGTAAGGTTCCCAGCTGACGATTTCACCCACCCTGAAAATTCAACTTCCCGCTCGGCCTCTATCTTGAACTTTCCATTCAAAATTTTGAAGTCTGATTGCCGAGAGATGGTGATCCTAGGAGCATTGTATTTAAAAAGGTTTGCCTCTACACGGGATGAGCCATGGTCTAGCCAGATGTGTAAATTCGCATTGACAAGCCAAAACGGAATACTATCAGCTACACCAAGGCCAAAAGAGTGGAGATTCCCATCTAAGAGGAGACCAAGAAATGGTGTTAGATCGAGGTCATATGAAGGAAGGTCAAATGCCCCAATTGCAACAATGGGTTCCCAGAATAACGGATTGATCCCTCCCGTAAATATAACTGGAAAGGGAATGACAGAGCCAGCATAGCGGCCATCAATTGTCACAAAAACCTGCCGGAATGCTCCATTCCCCCGTTCTGTCGTTAGATTGTTCTGTTGGATATAAGAATTCGGAGGATTCGAGTACCAGAACTCATCGTTCCCATGGAAAGAGACGTAAATCTCTAAAACGGCCCTGTGACTCTTAACCGGAATCTTGATTTCCTTCGAATGTATATCCGATTCGTTCTGAATTCTGAACCAGGATCCGCCATTGCCATTGTCTGAAATGGGGATTACCAGATCGGCAGGTTCTTTGTTTGAAATCATTGATGCTGCCCATCTCTCCATCTTTGCGCGCTCTTGTGCTTGAAGCCGTAGTACCTCTTCCCGATCATTTTCAAACTCCGGCTGTTCCTCGTACAGAAACCGTAATTTTGGGCTTTCTTCCCTGTCAATCACAGGGGATGTGGTCTCTTTCGGCAAAAACCCTAACTTCCCTACTCTTTTTACAAGAGGAAGAGGATCTTTGGATGAAAACCCTATCTCTCCCTTGTTTTCTTCAGCTAAAATCTCCAATTTCCTCTCTTCATCAGCACCCACTTCTGCTAAAAACCCTAATTCTCTCTCCCCACCATCCCTCTCTCCCACCAAAAACCCTAATTTCCTCTCCCCACCATCACTCTCTTCCAATCCAGACCCTAACCTTCCCAACCTTTCTGCATTCTCTTCCGATAAAAACCCTAATTTCATCACCCTGCCTCCACTCTCTTCAGATAAAAGCCCTAATTTTCCCTCCTCCGAACCCTCTCCCGGTAAAAACCCTAAATCTCCGTCCTTCTCGTCACTCTCTTTCCCTAAAAACCCTAATTCAGCACTCTGTTCTTCTAAAAACCCTAACTTTCTCTCTCCATCGATGTTCCCTTCCCCTAATTCAACACCCTCTTCCTCCAGAAACCCTAATTTCTCACCAGATTTCAAATAACGCCTCTTTTCCTCCGAAGAAACCCTAGTTCCCGATCCCGCGTAGAAATCCAGACTCACATTCACATGATAAATCCCAGTATAGACATCGTTCACGATATTCTCAAGCATCATCGTGACCGTCGAATTTGGCTGCTGGAGCACCGAAGCGTACCTGCTGACGTCCTTCCGAACACTCCAGAAAACTCCGGCCTCCGTCGGTTCGGCCGTGCTCGTACGGAGAACCTCCACGCCATCGAACCAGACGGCGGCGATCCGATCGTACTGCTCGCCGCTGCAGGAGGCGGTGAGCTGGATGGCGACGGAGGACCATGGCGGAGGGCAATCGGACGGCGGGGAGTAGGAGACGCTGACGGGGGGAGATCCGAAGGTGTTGGAGAAGTTTTGCTGGAGGAGGACGACGGAGCACGATGGGGTTCGGTGATCCCGCGGGACAGGGAGTGAGAGCCCCAGGTATTCGGCGGGTGTTCCTTCTCCTGAAGTTGAGGTGGATTTCAAGAGGTGGTCAGGTGCGGGAGCATGGGAAGCGACGAGGGTGCACAGAAGCAGCTGGAGCATAAGACAGTGTGGCAGTGGGAGCATTCCGATTCGGTGGTATCGCGAGCTTGTCATTGTCAGATGGTATGGTGGTGCATCAAGGGAGTGATTAATGGCGAGGGGAGGAGTTTGTGATGACTGATCAGCAGACTGAGAGACTGGATGATATAATGCTCGGGCAGAGAGACCGTACAAAAGTCAAGAGTTATTCGAACCGTTGGTTTAACAGCTCCAATCCACGTGAGCCGTCCATCCAAAGATGGAGGTTTTTTTTAATTTTTTGTCTTTCCTCCAAGATGGAGAACTTCAATAGGTTACCCAAAAAGAATAATATAAGAGTCGAATATCTTATAGCCAAAATCTTCCATTTGGGGGATTTTGATGCAGGGCCATGAGCTGAGTCCCATTATATCAACGGTTCAGATCGCTGAATGATGGCCCCACTAGTCCAAACTAAAAGCCTGTGTATACTGTAGATTCCTCAGGAGAATGGGAGTACCGGGGCGGATTCGGTCGATCCCTGACTGTGGACCCCACTTCGATTTATGCCTCTTACATACACACCGTCCATCCATTTTGACAGCTCATTTTAGTGTATGATCCTAAAATAAAGGAGATCCAAATCTTAAGTGGACCACACTACAAGGAAAACAGTGGTGATTGAAACATTCATTAGGGCCTATCAGAATGTTTATTTCCCATCCAACTTATTGATAAGGTCATGAAGAGCTGGAAAAAGGACCACACAAATACCAACTTAATATAAAACTTTTGTATCCCACAGAATCATTTTTACCATTCAATCACCACTGTTTCCTATAGTCTGCCTAGATGAGGGTCCACTTGAGCTTTGGGCCTACCTCATTTTTAGGTTCATGCCTTAAAATGATCTCGCAAAATGGATGGATGGCGTCGATATAACACATGCATCTTTGTGGGGCCCACATAACTTGGTGACGTCAACACACCACCGAGGTCGGTGGTGTATGGCACACCATGCAATCCGCTTACTAGGGTTATCCGCAACGAACTCGAATTAGGTAGTACCCACAATAGGGCTCTCAATGGAGCGGGGTTATATCCGAGATCCGATTCGCTCCAAATCCATATAATGCGGATTTGGATCTTGATATAGGTCCGACTAGTTAAATGGACCAAATTTGGATCTTAAAATAGGTCCGATCACTTAAATGGACCGGATATGGATTCACCTGAACATATCCGAGTTCGATCCGAATCCGGTTAAGATCCGACTCATTCTCACCTTACTGTATATGTTATATTCATGCTGACCATCCATTTTACAAATTATTTTAAGCCATGTCAACCATACCATAGTAAATAGTGGGATTTGCATCATTTTTCTACTAAATTAAATATATTATATTATATATTTTATATCATATATTTTTTTAGATTTGTAATGGGTGGATTTGGACCTAAATCCAACCCCAATCCGATGGTTATATGGATTTTGGATCGGGAATGGATCTAACAATTTATAAATAAATCTGATATGGATATCACCTTTTGGATTGAGTTGGATTCGAATCCGATCTAAATCCGTCTACAGTTATCCGGACTTGGAGCCGGATCCAGTTGGATCCGACCCAAATCCGACCCATTGAGAGCCCTAACCCGCAGCGGGAGCGAATTAGCTGTTGCCCGGGTAACAGCTTAGTGCGTGTACCCTAACCATGTGGGTCACACTTTGATGTAATTTTTTGTATATCCACACCGTCCATATTCTTTAAAATCTCATTTTAGGACACGATCCAAAACTTTAAGAAGATAAAAATCTCAGGCGGACCGTGCGACTAGAAAAAGTGATGAATGACTATTAAAAACTATTTTTGGGCCACAAAATTTTTGGATCAATCTAAATTGTCAATTAATCCATATCTTCTTAACATATAAAAAGGTTGTACGGAAAATAAAAATTACGAAAACCTTACTACGGGCCCTTTGGAAATTTTAATGGTGTGCCACTCTATAACCACTGTGTTCTGTGGTGTGGTCCACCTGAGATTTTAATCTGCTTAAATTTTGGGAAACCAAAATAAAATGAGATGAAGAAACGTATGGACGGCGTGGATATACATTAAATTATAAATGTAGGCCCCACGGTGGGGTAACACCCACTAAGCTGTTACCCGGGTAATTCGCTCCATCCGCAAGACGAGTGGTTGACTTTTTATTTCCTTTCCTTCTACTTTTTTATTTTTTTTTTATTTTTTTTAAGTACTAAATTATGTTATGCGAAGAACCAGCTTGCGATTGGCCGTGAATCGGTTGCGACTGTTTGATCCGAGCCGCTAAAGAGATGGTCCTTCCTATATGGGTTGGCCCAGTCGTAGTGTTTATTTGCCATCCAACCTGTTGATAAGGCCAGATAAACTTAGATGAAGGGATAAAACAAATATCAGCTTGATCTGGCCCACTAATGGTCAATCAACATTGTTGCCTATGGTATAGCCTACTGACATCAGATCTACTTCATTTTTGTGCTCATGCCCTAAAATGATACGGAAAAAACAGATGGACAGCCTGAATATAGAATACACATAACAAGGTGGGCCTCACAATAAGGACTGCACCATCTTGAGTGAAGTGAGGATGAATGTACCTAATCCGATTACCCCATGGCTAGTTGATGCGGCAAAGTTCTATATGGAGAAATTTTCCACTGTAAACTCATCTTTTCACCCACCAGCAAAAGTAAACTCCTCAAAATTATTTTTTTCCAGTCTAAACTTTTGAAAATTTGTTGGACGAAAATACCCTTTCCTTCTCTCTTCCTCCTCCACGGTTGTATTCCTCCTCCGTCTTCCTCCACCGACGTTCGCCATCAGCTTCCTCCTCCGTCATCTTCCTTAGCCATCGTCTTCCTCTTTGGAGCGATCGTCTTCATCCTTCGAGCGGCTAAAAATGGCTACCCGTCCAAGTGTCGAAAATGTATTCGAATATACGTAAAAACGTGAAAGTGTGAATGGAGTGTGCCAATTTGATTGTGAAGTGTTTGTGAAAATGTGGAAATGA
Source organism: Liriodendron chinense (assembly GCA_003013855.2). NCBI lineage: Eukaryota > Viridiplantae > Streptophyta > Magnoliopsida > Magnoliales > Magnoliaceae > Liriodendron > Liriodendron chinense. Next base: position 40,256 of record PVNU02001497.1, on the reverse strand, counting down.
ATGTGAAAATGGAATGGAATGTGAAGTGTTTGTGAAAATGTGAAAATGAAAGTGGAAATGCTAATGGAGGTGAGAATGATGATGAATATGAAATGTTTGTGAAAATGTGAAAATTGAGGTGAAAATGGAGGTGAAAACCCTCTGTGATCGGCCTAAACTTCGTTGTGATCGGTCTAAATCCGGTTTCATCGGACAAAACGACTTAGTTTCTCTCCTGTGATCGTCCAAAGCCCACTGTGATCGGTCAAAATGACCGATCACAGTCAAATATGCCCCTGTGATCGGCCAAAGCCCACTGTGATCGGTCAAAATGACCGATCACAGTGAAATCTGCCCTTGTGATCGGTCAAAGCCCACTGTGATTGGTCAAAATGACCTATCACAGTGAAATCTACCATTGTGATCGTCCAAAGCCCACTGTGATCGGTCAAAATGGACCGACTTCTCCTTTTACGACGGACTTCGGCCGTCGTTTCACCAATCACTCGGTCAAAATTACAACGTGATCGGTGAAATTGACCTTCTCCTTTTACGACGGACTTCGGCCGTCGTTTTTTCGCTTTTTGGTGTATTTGACCAAACGATCGGTCAAATAAAAACGAAATAACGACGGCCTAAGTCCGTCTTAAAAGGAGAAGTCGGTCAATTTCACCGATCACGTTGTAATTTTGACCGAGTGATTAGTGAAACGACGGCCGAAGTCCGTCGTAAAAGGAGAAGTCGGTCCATTTTGACCGATCACAGTGGGCTTTGACCGATCACAGGGGCAGATTTCACTGTGATCGGTCAAAATGACCGATCACAGTGGGCGTTGGCCGATCACAAGGGCATATTTGACTGTGATCGGTCATTTTGACCGATCATAGTGGGCTTTGGCCGATTACAGGGGCAAAACTAAGTCATTTTGTCCGATCAAACCGGATTTAGACCGATCACAACGAAGTTTAGGCCGATCACAGAGGGTTTTCACCTTCATGTTCACAAACATTTCACATTCACCATCATTCTCACCTCCATTAGCATTTCTACTTTCATTTTCACATTTTCACAAACACTTCACATTCCATTCCATTTTCACATTCATTTCCACATTTTCACAAACACTTCACAATCAAATTAGCACACTCCATTCACACTTTCACGTTTTTACTTATATTCGAATACATTTTCGACGCTTGGACGAGTAGCCATTTTCAGCCGCTCAAAGGATGAAGACGACCACTCCAAAGAGGAAGACGATGGCTAAGGAAGATGACGGAGGAGGAAGCTGACGGCGGACGGCGGTGGAGGAAGACGGAGGAGGAATACAACCGTGGAGGAGGAAGAGAGAAAGAAAGGGTATTTTCGTCCGACAAATTTTCAAAAGTTTAGACTGGGAAACAATAATTTTGAGGAGTTTACTTTTGCTGGTGGGTGAAAAGAAGGGTTTACAGTTGGAAATTTCTCTTCTAGAAGCCCCACCATAATGCATGAGTTATGTTAGAGCATGAGCCAAAAAAAATAGGCAGATCCAATGTTCAAGTGCACCACACCATAGACAGCAGCCATGAATGATCACCTACAATCAAAACGTCTTGGACCCACGGAAGTTTTAGATCAAGCGAACTGTGTTTTCCCTTCATCCAGGTCCGTGTGACCTCATGAGCAGATTACATGGTAGATAAACATCATGGTGGCCCTACAAAGGTTTCAACGGTGGGCACCATTGTTCCTTCTCCTTTTTGTGGTGTGGTCCACTGATCTTTGGATTTGTCTCAAGTTTTTCTGCTTGTGCCCTAAAATGATCTCACAAAATGGATGGACGGCATGGATATAACAAAAAAAATGGATGGACGGCGTGGATATAAAAAATACATCATCGTAGAGCCTACCTTTTTTACACTTACAAAGAGATGGTACGGTAGAACAATAGCACGTATGGTCAGCCATTCCTCCACGTATCAGTCCAAATGCGCAGTGTGCACGTGTCAAGCCGTGGGCCTTCTATGTAAGAATCAATTGAAGTACTATTAATTATTAGTGGCCCACCGGACCATGTGCAATGCGTGCATTTCATCATATTTACATCAGCCATGTGATGTGCTGATGGTTACAAAAATCTCCTCCAGCCCTCTCCATGGGCCCACCATGATGTCTATGTTATGTTTATCTTCAGTAGGTCGCTTTTGCTCAATTTATGATGATAACTTAAAATGCAAGCATATTCCAAGCTCGAGTAGGCCACATCCCAAGAAACACTGGTAATTGAATGTCTACTGTTGAAACTTTCTTTAAGCTATAAAATAGTTTGGGTAAGGTTTATATTTGTGTTTTCCCTTCATCCCTAAGCTGGTTGTGTTTTCGCTTCATCAATTGAGTGGGCTTGATGACAGTAAACATAATGTTAGACTCTAGGAAGGTTTTAAAGTAGACAATTTATCCCCATTCTTTCACAGCAGATCTTATTCATATTTGGGATTATGCCTTCAAAAGAGCTAATGGAATGAATGGGTGAAGTGGATAAACCCATGTTATGGTGAGCTCCACAGAGCTTAGGGTTACCAGTTAATCATATAATCCCTAGTCATAGGCAATTAATACCCCGCCTACTAACCCAGCTGGAAGACGCCTAGGCATTACAACAACAGGTTTCAAGTTTGAGTGTTAAGGAGACACACTAACCCCACCAGTGGGTGGGTGCATCATGTGACTAATCGTGTGGGTGCGTTGCCCTGCTAACAGGATGGGTGCCAAAAAAAAAAAAAAAAAGGCAATTAACATCCCATGTCAAAACTAAGAGTGAGGAGAAAAAAAAGGTTAGAATAAAAGTTACATTTCTCTTTCCCCTTCTTTTAAATTAGTATATCATGTGTGGGGACATAGAATAGAATGTCTTTTCAACAAAACAATAGAAAAAGTAGATAGTACATTAATGCACGAGAAATTTCCCACTGTAAACCCATCTTTTCACCCACCAGCAAAAGTAAACTCCTCAAAATTACTGTTTCCCAGTCTAAATTTTTGGAAATTTGTCGGACGAAAATACCCTTTCCTTCTCTCTTCCTCCTCCACGGTTGTATTCCTCCTCCGTCTTCCTCCACCGCCGTTTGCCGTCAGCTTCCTCCTCCGTCATCTTCCATAGCCATCGTCTTCCTCTTTGGAGCGGTCATCTTCATCCTTTGAGCGGCTGAAAATGGCTACCCGTCCAAGCGTCGAAAATGTATTCGAATATAAGTAAAAACCTGAAAGTGTGAATGGAGTGTGCCAATTTGATTGTGAAGTGTTTGTGAAAATGTGGAAATGAATGTGAAAATGGAATGGAATGTGAAGTGTTTGTGAAAATGTGAAAATGAAAGTGGAAATGCTAATGGAGGTGAGAATGATGGTAAATGTGAAATGTTTGTGAAAATGTGAAAATGGAGGTGAAAATAGAGGTCAAAACCCTCTGTGATCGGCCTAAACTTCATTGTGATCGGTCTAAATCCGGTTTGATCGGACAAAACGACTTAGTTTCTCCCCTGTGATCGGCCAAAGCCCACTGTGATCGGTCAAAATGACCGATCACAGTCAAATATGCCATTGTGATCGGCCAACGCCCACTGTGACCGGTCAAAGCCCACTGTGATCGGTCATTTTGACCGATCACAGTGAAATCTACCATTGTGATCGTCCAAAGCCCATTGTGATCGGTAAAAATCGACCGACTTTTCCTTTTACGATGGACTTCGGCCGTCTTTTCACCAATCACTCGGTCAAAATTACAACGTGATCGGTGAAATTGACCGACTTCTCCTTTTACGACGGACTTTGGCCGTCGTTTATTCGCAAATACCAAACGATCGGTCACATACACAAAAAGCAAAAAAACGACGGCCTATGTTCGTCGTAAAAGGAGAAGTCGGTCAATTTCACCGATCACGTTGTAATTTTGACCGAGTAATTAGTGAAACGACGGCCTAAGTCCGTCGTAAAAGGAGAAGTCGGTCCATTTTGATCGATCACAGTGGGCTTTAGACGATCACAATGGTAGATTTCACTGTGATCGGTCAAAATGACCGATCACAGTGGACTTTGACCGATCACAAGGGCATATTTCACTGTGATCGGTCATTTTGACCGATCACAGTGGGCGTTGGCCGATCACAAAGGCATATTTGACTGTGATCGTTCAAAATGACCGATCACAGTGGGCTTTGGCCGATTACAGGGGCGAAACTAAGTCATTTTGTCCGATCACAACGAAGTTTAGGCCGATCACAGAGGGTTTTCACCTCCATTTTCACTTCCATTTTCACATTTTCACAAACATTTCACATTCACCATCATTCTCACCTCCATTAGCATTTCCACTTTCATTTTCACATTTTCACAAACACTTCACATTCCATTCCATTTTCACATTCATTTCCACATTTTCACAAACACTTCACAATCAAATTGGCACACTCCTGGCACATTTTCACGTTTTTACTTATATTCGAATACATTTTCGACGCTTGGACGGGTAGCCATTTTCAGCCGCTCGAAGGATGAAGACGACCGCTCCAAAGAGGAAGATGATGGCTAAGGAAGATGACGGAGGAGGAAGCTGACGGCGGACGGCGGTGGAGGAAGACGGAGGAGGAATACAACCGTGGAGGAGGAAGAGAGAAGGAAAGGGTATTTTCGTCCGACAAATTTTCAAAAGTTTAGACTGGGAAACAATAATTTTGAGGAGTTTACTTTTGCTGGTGGGTGAAAAGAAGGGTTTACAGTTGGAAATTTCTCTTAATGCACTAATATTAGAAATGGTGCCATGGTTCACTCGTCTATCCCATTCATATGACAGTACTTATCTAAAACTTTTTAAGGTTAATATTAGTTATTTACTCTTAGTGTTGGGAAACACGCACCTTTTTCTTTCTACGTGCAAATCAATGAGATTGATAATACATGAGGATAAGTAGATGATGATGTTACCAACGCAAGTAAGCAAATTATCAAACAAATGTAGTGTGGAATACATGCACAAAGATTCTTTACCTGGAAAATCCTTCAATATAATCTGGCAAAATCTACTAAAATAGAAATAATGAAAATACAAGTCTTTTCTAATCCCAATTAGAAGATTTTAATTATTAAGAGAACAACCTCTCTTGAATACTCAAAATACACCACCTATAGGTGAATTATAAGCAATAATGAAATAAATAAATTTCCACTAAGGATTGTACAAAACCCCAACATAATCCTTAGTGAACACAATAGAAAAAATGGAATCTCATGAACTTGGATATGATTTTTTTTTTTTTTTTATGGAAGGGCCCTTGGTCTTCTTTTTCTACAAAACTCCCTTTCTCTTCTTCTCCTTGTTATGGGTAAATCTGACCGTATCCTTGATCATGGCCCAGAAGATATGCAACTGACGATATGTGGCCCATGAAGGCTAACTCATCACACGTGTCAAAGAATGATCCAAGCTTGTCAAGGCGGAAAGCCTTTATACTCATATATAGCCAGGGATATAGTTCTGAGGCATCGGCATCAGCCTCAAATAATGGACAAAGTCCTAAAGACTCAGCAATAGCCTCAGATAATGGAAAAGGCCTGAGGCCTTGGCTTCAGCCTTAGGCGACGAACATAAAATTGAGGCCTCAGCCTCAGGTACTGATGACTGCCATATAACAGACATTCTATCATGACAACTCAATTGAGGATGCCGAGTGTCATCCGCACCAACGTCCTTAGATATGAGCATATACCACACCGCCATACGGAGATAAAGATCACCACCGGGATACACGGGATCTAGACGTGATAAGCATAATCTCTTCTAATCAGGAACTATATCCTAGATGGGATATACAGATCCATCACCATAGGCTAGAATTATCACCTATGAAAGGACACCTTCGCATCACCTCAAGGTACACACTATGCAATATGCAACCCTATACACAAACACTTCTGCTCAATTACCCCACGTATAGACTTAAGCATCGAAAGGTCCCCCACTGGCACGACCAACACCCCCTTACGATCTTTCCTTGTGGTTGCAGGTCAGTCGATCAACATTGCCCATCATTATGTCCCCATTGAACAACGAAGATCTACCGTTGATCCTTGATCAACATCTGTCGTCCAATTTCGGACATTAACAGATTGGCGTTGTATGTGGGAATGACTCGATCGTTCTCGATTATCTTCTCCTTCATCATTCGATACCTTCTCTGTTTTCTCAATACCTCTTAAATCCAAACAAGCAAATGGTGTATCCACCACTACCGTATTAGCCCCCGCAATGCCACAACCTTCGGCGGAGGACAATCCTCCCACCGAGGTGGAACATGCCCCGCAGGAACGGGCTCCTTTGCCTCCAACACCTCAAGTTCCAAAAAACGAAGCGGACAAACTTCGTTTCCTCGAAGAAAGCATGCTGGCACTTAGGACAGATATGGCCTAATTCTTCAGGGCCATGGGACATCAGGCTCCACTAGTCGTTCGCTCGCAACCTAATGCACTGGTGATATTCATGCATTCACACCAGCGCCAAGAGAAGCAAGGGAAAAACCACCTGGTCGTAAGCCGGGCTGGACCACCTGTCCCAGTTCCTGTTCAATAGGGAGGGAACCTCCCCACGAGAGATTTACACTATACACTTAATACTAAATGTCGGCTTAAGGCGAAACTGCTGAAGCCTCTAGCGTTTGTCACACACTAGCATGGGAAGAAGGCCTCAAAAAGCTCGAAGCTAAATTCACTAGTATGAAGCAGCATTATCGGTACAACACGTCCTTGACTGTATAGGGAATGGTAGAGCAAGCTTAGACACCATTCACAAAAAATATCATGGAGGCACCGCAACCAAAGAAGTTTCAAGTGCCCAATATCCCTCACTACATCAGGTCAGGAGATCCCATGGAACACATTGAGACTTTCAGGTCTCACATGGAGCTTGAGGGTGTCAACCCAGAGATTATCTATCGAGCATTCTCTCTCACCTTTAAGGACGCTGCCCGAACATGGTTCAGAAATCTCAAACCACACTCCATCAATTCATTCTCCCAACTTTGTACGCTGTTTGTATCATAATTCCTTGGGAGCAGAAAGATGAAGAAGCCAGCAACACACCTGGTCACGATCAAGCAGAGGTTGGATAAATCCTTAATAGATTTTATGATCTGTTTCACATCCGAAGTCGTTTAGACCTAGGGCTATACGAATGATGTAGGCCTAACCGCGCTTCTCAAGAAAGTTAAGAACAAAGAGTTCTGATTCGTCCTCGACAAGTCCACTCCCAAGATGATGATGGAACTCTAAGCCAAGGCTTAGAAGTACATTAATGTTAAGGAGTTAGCAAGGGCCCGATGAGACTTCGAGGCCGGATCCAACAACAAGAAAAATAAGACCGATGAGGCCTCATCCTCATATAAGAAGAAAAAGGAGGATCGACGAGACCGATCTCCGAGGAGGACAGGGACCCCTGAGGGCAGGTACTCAGATTATACCCCTCTGAACACCACATAATAAAAGGTGTTCATGCACATCAGGGATAAAAAATACACAAAGTAGCTGCCCAAGATGAGAACTAAACCGGAGAAGAGGGATAAAAGAAAATATTGCCGCTTCCATCAGGACCATGGCTACAACATAGAGAACTGCATCTCCCTCAAGGATGAGATCGAGACTCTCAATAGGAAGGGTCATCTCCTCGATTACATGGCGCAATAAGACTGCTCCCCAAGAAGATGCGAGAGTTCTCCTCTTCAGTGAGACTGACCATAATGAGACCGATCGCCTAAGCGGCCAGACCGCCAGATGCAAGAAGATTTCAAGCCTGCTGGTGAAAGAAGAACCATCTTCAGCGGGCCAGTTGGAGGTGGAGATTCGCAGAACACAAGGAAGGCCCAGTCTGAGCCTCAGTCGATATACTCAACGGAAAGACTCACCTTCTTTAAGGAGGATGCGAAGGGAATCAACTTTCCTCATGACAACACCATCATGGCAACACTGAGGGTGTCGAATTACAAGACCCACAGGATAGTGCTGGACACTAGAAGCTCAACAGATGTCATGTACCCTGCTACCTACAATCTCATAAATTTGTCGAGAAGTCTCCTCCTCTTGGTAAAAACTTTGTTGGTAGGATTCGGGGGAGAAGTTGCCATTCTAGAAGGGAGCATCGACCTTCTAGTTATTTTTGGTGAGGCCCCCAACAAAATTAACCTTATGATCAACTTTCTGGTGGTGGATCGCAAGTTAACATACAATGCAATCCCCGGACATCCGTCCCTTACAAAACTCAAAGCCACCTTGTCCCCTTGGTGAGGCCCCAATAAAATTAGGCTTATGATCATACCACCGATTGTACTAGGGTTCTTTTTTCAACTGGAACATTTTAGGAAGCCCTCAGTGTTGAGCTCCTCGATGCTGGCTTGCTTCCAAAGCACATAGGAACTTAGCATTACTCTTCAACCATTTAATTGGAGTTGCCCCGAGGCAATCCCCAATCCGACCAAGACCTCCCTTACGTAGGGATGCAAAAGGAGCCTAAAACCTGCTAAAAAGAGATAAGTACAGATGACCACCTAAATTTCACTTACGTTAGGAAGGTGCATCGTGACAGACTCTGGAATGTGATAAGCAGACCAAATTTTCTTCAGATCTGCTTTGAAAAGGGTGGATGGATGATCATCAATGGAATATTCGGAAGGAGGTTGATTGTTTTTTGTAAGGGTTGGACGGTTTGAAGAAAAAGAATTATAGGTACGATCACCCAAGGCTTCTACTTCCAACTTAAAGCTTTCAAAGCGGTTAGCCATGGCAGCAAAGGAAAAGGGAGAAACCCTAAGAACTGGCTAAATATCGATTGACAGAGACACGGAGAGAGAACCTAAGAGAGGAGAGCTCTATGGTAGCTCGAAATCTCTAAGTATGGCAGGAAGAGAGTGAGAGGTAGAGTTTCAGCAGAAATTGCAGGGTTTAGTGCCTCAATGAAGGCGATGATGGGGTATTTATAGGCAATCATGCCTCACTTCTTTCTCCCCAAGACGGTGACACATGGTAGCTCCCCGTTCATTTAACATATGAGGTGGCACACCGCGTTTAATATGCTATGACACATTGTACAAAAATGAATGATTGTGACGTTTTCGTCCCATGCCTATTTAATGCAACAACGCTTTGAGATCCATACTAATTACGACCATTGCACAAGAAAGCCCTTGCCAGACGAGCCGAGAACATACTTCAAGTTTCATGCTCAGATTCTCTGACCACGGAACTTGGGGGGCAATTGTTATGGGTAAATCTGACCATGTCCCTGATCATGGCCCAGAAGATGCGCAACCGGCAATATGTGGCCCATGAAGGCCAGCTCATCACACGTTTCAAAGAAGGATCCAAGCTTGTCAAGGAGGAAAGCCTTCATACTCATCTGTAGCCATGGATATAGTTCTAAGGCCTCAGCATTGGCTCAAATAACAAAAAAGTCCTGAAGACTCGGCTGCAGCCTCGGATAGTGGAAAAGGCCCGAGGCCTTATCTTTGGCCTCATGTCATGAACATAGAACTGAGACCTCAACCTCAGGTATCGACAACTACCATATAACAGACATTCTATCATGACAACTCAACTAAGGATGCCGAGTGCCATCCGCACCAGACGTCCTCAGATCTGAGCATATGCCGCACCGCTATATGGAGATGGAGATGAGCACCGGGATATGCGGGATTTGGACATGATAAGCATAATCTCTCCTAATCAAGAAATGTATCCTAGATGGGATCTATGAATACATCGCCATAGGCTATATTATCACCTATAAAAGGACACCTCCACATCACCTCAAGGTACTCATTATGCAATATGCAACCCTATACACAAGCTCATATGTTCAATTACCTCACGTACTGACTTAAGTATCAGAGGGTCCCTCGCCGGAATGATTGGAACGACCGGAACCCCCTTACGATCTTCCCTTGTGGTTTTAGGTCAATCAATCAACATCGCCCATCATTGTGTCCCCATCGAACGATGAAGATCTACCATTGATCTTTGATCAACACCTGTTGTCCAATTATGGACGTTAACACTCCTCTTTTTTTCCTTCTCTCTCTCTCTCTCTTAAAATGTTGAAAAAACTCTCTAAACAAAAACCTACTTTCTCTCCTTTTACTTTGCTTTAAAAAAGATAAGGCCTAAAATGCCCCCATTAAGGCCTCACATATGTGGCTCTTTAGGCCCACACATGTGGGTCCCACCTCCACATGAGGAGGGAACTCCAACACTTAGTTTATCAAATATTCTAAATTAGGATGGTAACAGTGCACATTGATAGATATGTTACATGTTAGGTGCTTGTTGTTTATACCTATCTTGGCGCGTCCACACAGACTAATGAGATGTAGCCACATGTTGACAATACATATGAAAGATGGATGAAATTTACTCGCGTCTTGAGGACCCCACTTCCTTTTCGTACACCTTGTTTTTCAATCACGTGAGTCTATGTGTCGGTGAGTCAGTTGAGCCCTTGGAAGATAAAGACCAAAGACACATGAAGCCAAACTGCATCAAGGAGACAAGAACAGGTAAATTAGAGGTGCCTTGGTGACCTTAACTTCTTAGTACTAAAACAACACTTAACTTCTAGATGACTGGAACTTAATAGGTAAACATTTAGTCATCATACATTAACCTTAGGAGTCCTAAAATACCATACTTTGTAAGGCCTAAGATGTTCGTGAGCTGCTATAAACAAACTGCCCAAATAGTAGAACTCACTATGCTGTCGACCAGTCTATCGGCCAATTGAGCATAACTTTAACTGACTGACAACACAGGTCGACAGGTCGAAATGGCTAAAAACAGGATAGTAAGATTCACATTTGTCCTACATACGATCGACCAACCGACAACCCATTTCGATCGGTTGAAATATCGACTCGGCGGGTCAAAAGTGTCTGAAATTAGACAACAGATATTACGACCGGTCGACGCCCAACTTCAATAGGTTGAAACTGTAGACACCCCACCCCAGGCCGATAAATTAATTATAGACTAGAGGATTGGGACGAATGGTGATCCATACCCCAAACCTTGATCCAAACCCAAATCCATACCATAAAACCTAATCCAAACCCAAATCCATACCCTTAATCTTGATCCAAAACCTAATCCATACCCTTAACCCTTAATTCAAAACCCAGATCTACATGAAGTGGTCAACCCAGGGAGCCAGTCTAGTAGGTTAGCCCACTTAGTTGACTCACCCAGGCAGCCCATTGGATTGACCTTAATCACTTCAAAACCCTTTTAGGTTCTTGTGTAAGACCGAAGGATTGGAAGGATCTATTAAACTCTTAGGTTGGATGGAACTTGTTAAAGACATAGGTTGGGAGGAACATGATTTAATGATCTCAAATTTTTGTAGACTTGAAAATTAGTTGTTTTAGGATAGAGGTTCGTGGAATCTGGTCTCAAGTTTTTTTAGTCCAATGAGTTAGTGAACCGAAGAGTTTTTCGACCAATCTGTCTGGTTTGTGTACAACACTATACATCACCCATAAATTCAAAATATATTTTTTTTACTGGATTTTTTTTTTGTTTTAACATAGATTTGATTTATAAAAATTTATGAACAATTAGGATTTGCAAAATACCCAAAAATTAAAAGGTGCTACTTTTCGAAAAATGTCAAAAAGTCGTAATTTGTATTAGGAATAGAAAATTAAAATCTTTGTATTAAGAATTTGATTTTCTAATTATTTTTATTAAATTATAATGGGGGGTACTTCTTTATTTATATGAAATAACTTAAAGTAAATGGAAAGTTAAAGATAAATATGACATTTACTTACATGATAGGGCATCTAAATAAGTAAATATTGTCCAGAGAGGTCAGTGGAACCGTGGACTTTCAGAAAACTGGGCTAACAAACAAATTCCTAAACAAACAACTTCAGTGCATCCAAGGATGCCTTCGAGCTTAACCAAGCAAGTGAAATCGTATCGAAGGAAGGTTGAGAATAGGGCCTTCAGTGCACCAAAAACCGTCATCGACGTACTGAAGGGTCGTCTAGAGGCCTTCAGGCCTGAGCCAAAGGGCTTCAATACGAGCCAAAGAACTCTATCCAAACTCAATTTTTTCGAAGTTTTTGAGCTTCAGCGCACCGAACCCGACGAATTTCTTTTTTAAAAGGGTTTTAAAATCCCATTTGGACCATTCTTTCTTTCATTCCTCTCCTTCTTTTTCCTACCCTAAGCATCCCTAAACCCCCAAAACTCTATCCACCTATCTAAATCCCCTTGAAGCTATAGAAATCTCATGATTTCTTCTTCCCTTCAAATTCGAAAGCCCGAACCCATGCTGTTATGTTTGAAACCCTTTTATCTCCCTTTCCTTTTCAAGAATCGCCGATCCTATGAGGGCATGGCCGGTTTTCTAATATCCAGATTCATCTTCTCTAGGTAAAAGGTCTCTAACCTTGTTTGGGGAATCTTCCCTAAACTTCCTCGTGTCTGAATAGGGTTGGAAAATCCATCTTTTTCATCCAATTTTTAGGGTTTAATGCTAGAATTCATTTATGTTAGGACTGGTAGCTCCCACAAGTGATTTGTGGTGGCCCGATCTTGTCCGCGAGCAGTAATCGAGCTCGACTCCATTGGGATTCTGGTGATGCATCGATTCAGGGCCCCGATTCTTTGAATCGAGTTATGGTATCGTTCTAATCAAATTAGGTAAGCCTTAATCCATTGTCTAATGTTTAATTAGGATTAAATCCAAGCCATTAATAGTATGTTTGTGCTTTTTTCCAAATTTTTAACGCTAGGGTCGCATCCGAATCGAGCATTTTCGACTCTAAGGTGAAGAACTACCTTTAAGCTTCTACCTAGAATTTTAGATGATAAAATGTCTCTATTTTTTATTTTCTTGATAACATGTTCGATGAAATGCCTCTGTTTACTATTTGGTTTATAGCGTGCTCGATGAAATGCCTCTGATTACTGTTCGTTTTATAACATGCTCGATGAAATGCTTGAGTGCTATGAAGTTTCTGGTATTAGAACTCTTTGATGCTGAATGTTAAGAAATATCGATATAAATTAGATTATACTAATTCATACATATGTTTAATTATTATATCCTAGTGTGGTATTAAATCTACTTAGTATTTATGATTATGTATTTGATAAGCTAAATTGTTGTTGTGGTGTATTAGGTGTTGCTTTGGATTAAGATTTGACAACCGTTGACTAGTGTACTACATTCCCCTAGATTGGACACCACAGACTTATTCGATCGACCAAGTGGGACACGGTCGACCGATAGTGGCCATTGTCGACTTTTCGTTGTCCACTTGGGTTTACCGAATAAGTTTCATTTAGAGTTAATTATTCTTATGTTTGACCATTGAATCAAACCTTATGAAATCCAGAATACCATTGTTCCCATTATAAACAGTCCATTTAAAATTGTATTGCGACACGATCCTACAAGTCTCATAAGTTAGGCATGGTGGTATGGGACACCGTATCTGAGCTGTCAGCCTACACTTGGTTGACGAGCCTCCCCGTAGTGACCTATGAGCATTGATAGTGGTGACAGATTGTCATTCGAATTGCCCCCATAACATTTGACTCACTCGATGGTTGCATGCCTAAGAACCGTTTGAATGAACCTAACGTGTATTGGTTTAATTTTGAGTGACATACTCACACCTCTGAATTGATTATTTATATTTGGAATTTAGGTGACGAACTCTTCCTTTGATTTTGGGCGTGGCTAACGAGTTACCATGTGGACCATGCTTTCTTGGGCAAATAACCCAAACCTTGGATCAAGAGGTTACTAGTGATGATTGGCGATGCACCGTATGGAGCTAGATGGTCCCAGTTAGACTTTGTGATACAACGACGGTATTTTGGCTTCACCAACTTACTGGATGAATTTGACTAATTAATTACTTAACAAATCTTGCATACCATGACATACATTTGTGGAGCACTGTGGGTGCCTAGTTGCTTGATGTGACGTCAGCTCTACCTTTTGTTTCCTCATGTGATTTCCGAGACATGCATCGCATATCATGCATTTAATCAACCAATTTAGGAAGTTGATGATTTTGTTATGTTATCATTACCTGTGCATGCTTGTGTGCCTAACACGTGTAACATGCTTAAGAATAGTATGTGTAGAAATATAAGTTTGTCGTGAACCTGTTTATAACTAATATGTCCCGAGTATAATCTTGGGGATATTTCTTCATTATGTTGGCATTTGACGCCTTCCATTTGACATATACAGATGACTCAAGAATAAGACCAGATGAAAGTGTGCTTGGGGTGCCCTAGTAGTCTTATAGCTTCTTTCCTTTGGTAGTTATATTTTTTTTTCCTATTGTATTCATTGTGGTTTGTATAATTTTTATATGGGCTGACACTGTATTTGAATTGTACCTCACAGGTGTTAGCCCTATATTTCTATATTTTGTTATCTCCGCTTTGCTTTTGATCCGCTAGCTGAAATGCGTCACTCTGGTTATTTATGATTGGAATGATTATAAATTTGATTTAAGGACAACACATTGGAGCATTTCCAATGTGTGGCATTCCTAGGCAAGCATTTTACTAAGTTACCACCCAGAAACTTGATATCGGAGTCTCTGTACTCGGGTGTCGATTTTTGGGGCGTTACATTTAAACTCATAGGTTTAGAGCGAAACCTGATTTAAAACCTCTGTAGTGAAATTCGATGCACTCAAAGGATGAGTGTGGATGCTGGGAGTGGAGTAGGGAACCGAACCATTATACATGCTTGTGTTCGTGATTGTTATTAGAGCATATTATTATTCATGCATTGTTAATTTAATTATGGATTATATGAATGCTTGAATGAAATATATGCTAGGCAGTTGATATGAAATTTCACACACAATATGTATTTTCACTAATAAACCAGTTGCTTGATTATAAGATCTTTTGTAGTTATGTGATTGGACCTACTTGGCTTGAAAGCCTAAATGTTAATTGCTTCAATTCAGTCTAATTGCATAATTAGTTTTAATTAAGAAATGAATTTAAAAAGGTCCTAATCATCCCCCCTCTAGGACTTAGCCATAGTTTTTAACTTTGCTCTTTGAGCTTTCGCAAAGTGCACACACCCTAAGTGTGAGTTTAGGTGCAATTTCAGTTACCTGTCAAAAATATAATGACTAAGAGTCATACTCATGTCTGCGATCGAGAAAACCAAGTCATTACGAGAATGACACATAGTCCACACACAAGTGGCACATGTGGTCAAGTAACGTGCTCGAGAAGATGTATAAAGTTCCACTTAGATAAGGAATTTATCGCAATCTATATACGCTCGACAAAGTCGTCTAACACAATCATACCTAAATAGAAACTTCTCAAAGATGATCGGTACTTTCACGACTATTTACACCCATTTATAGTGCCCTAATGTGGACCAATTAAGGCTACCACATGTCGACACTACAAGATAGTAACTAGCAGAAGTACTATTCTCATCCGAGAGTATCTTCGTTTGATCTTCCTTTGGCAATATGCATTTGATTATAAATGTAGAGGCACAAACCCTTATGCCTGCATTTAAGAGAATGAATTGCCATATGCCACATGGCCACGTTCATCATGCCAATTAATGAGGCAGCATACGCATCACGCCTATAAGAGACCCGCTAAGATGAGATCTTATCACATATTTGGTGATGATACACTCAATGAAACAATCTCTCATAGTCCTTCCAAAATGGGAGATCTTCCCAAAGACGTTCGGAGAGGCTATAACATTCGAGAAGATTCTAAATATTCGAAGATCGGATCGATACCCAAGCCAACCCAGCCATGGCTCGGACCTAAATAAGGAGAAACAGACACATCAGCCTAGTTGGGTCTAGAGCCATGCACCGATCAGAATAAAGAGAATATATGAGAAGGGGGCTTGAAGAAGGATATGATTTGTTTGATAACAGATCAGTATCGGGTGTCAAATTCCTCTAGCACTCTACACCATTGGGCATGATGTTTTCTAATATGGACCATCCAACACCTCAACGTGGAGGAAGTGGGCCACCAGATGAGTGGTCATAATTGACTTGACATTTGAATCAACCCTTGAGGTCCTTCGATTGTGAGATGGTTATCTTTATCAGAGGAATTTTGACGTTCCTGGGCCTGATATTGAATTCATTTTGTGGGCCACGAAGATCTCAGTAGTGGGATCAACAAGGAAATTTAGTGAGGGTTTTGTCTCCTCAACAAGCTATAAAACGAGCATCCGAAGGAGAGCTTGAAGCCCTACATCAAATGCATCAATTTACTTTTTAAATTATCTTTCCAATTTTATCTTTCTTAACATAGCCTAGCCTACTTCTAGTTTACATTGCTACTACCTAGCGGCTCTTATTCTAGTTCCTTAGGAGTAGAAGAAAAATTTACAACCTTAAGTTGTAAGACCATGATCAACTAAGTTCCGATTTAGCTAATTATACCTATTCGATCACGTCTCATTGACAAGTCGCCTCGATCATCTGTTACCACAAACGAATCAAGTATTTTTTTTTCTCATTTATTTATTTGGTTGTTTCACACTCTGTCGATTGTATAGGGCTATATTTTCAAATATTAATGAAATCAACAACGTTTTAGCTTTCGTTATTTATCTGTACATTCTTATCCCTTTGAAAAATTCTTTTTAACAACCCCCCGCCCCCCTACACACACACACACACACACAGCTGCACTCACAATGTAGTGGGATTTCACCACTAATGGATACTTGAAGCCCAGACCTCATGTTGAAATACCTGCGAGTCTATCACCAAGGCAAGGATAAGGAATCCCCTTTGAGAAATATTGAACCAAAATACTGGTGAAAGAACAATTCCTTTAGTTCATAGATTCACATCTGTTGTCACAAGCTAAAAATATTCCATTTGAAAGGGCTAACCCCTACCCTTTCACAAATTGCCTAAACATTGAGTGCAAATTGGTGGTTGAGAGGATAACTGGATCTCGTGTCCAATATCCAATCTTTCCGTCTCAACACTAGGGAGCACCAGCAGTTCATTTAAACTTTGAGTCAAGTAGAATCTAGCGCACCCGCATATCTTACCCACACATAAAAATCGAATATACACCGTCGTTCACACAAGTGGCCTAATTTAATTGAATTGGTAGCAACAACGGTAACTATGAAGGTTCAAGAAGTGGATGCTTCCTAAAATAGTAGAAGGAAACTAAGCGATGCAAGGAGGAATCCGAGTCTGGCTAGAATATAGCTTCATAACCTTTAATTATCAAACGTGGACCACTAAGGAAACCTAATATAGTTGTCACTCCTCCCAGTCTATATAAGGAACACTCGATGAAGAGCTCGAGGCATAAATCGAGCCATCACACATAACCTCTCTCACAATGCAACACTATCTTATTTTAGTTTTAGCCTTACGTCCTCCACTTCTGTCCAGCCTCGCTGTAGTAAGTCCGGAGTTTAGCATAACTTAGATCGCTACTGTCCAGTGCCATCATTGCAGTACACTTAGGAGTAGTGCAGATATCCGCAACCTTTGTAGTCGAATCCCCAATCTACTGAGTTCATACTCGGAAGATCACACTACCTTAATTGTTTGTTCATACAAACGATCGCATATATTTATCCTTTATTTTTCTCTGCTTATTTTATAGTTTTTCTAATTGCATTGATCTTCATCATAAATCAATAAAATTGACGATTAGCCTTTACTTTTTTTTTTAATCGTCGATTATCGCATTACTGAAAAATTTGAGAACTGCAATCACCATTGAAAGAAAAGTCCTTACCTGAAGGTCAAAAAATCACGTTCAGAACTATTAACCCTCACCTTTTAAATAGTCTAATCATTTTACACTGATGGTTGAATAGTCAGGTCAACATTCATAGGTCTATACATGATGAAGGGAAAACACAAATATCAGCTTGATCCAAAACATTCGTTACTCCGGAAGTTTTCAACGGTGTACATTCAATCACCACTGTTTCTGTGGTGGGATTCACCTAATTAAGATTTGGATCTGCCTCATTTTAGGGGCTATGACATAAGATCAGCTGCAAGTGGATGGATAGAGTGAATAAAACTCGTGTGGATCGGGTACTACCCCCACCCATACCTAGATAGATGGTCCTAGCAAGGGCTCTGTCAGCCTCACCGTGATGTATGTGCTTTATCCACGCCGTCCATTCATTTTGACAGGTCAATTGAGGCATGAGCACAAAAAGAGACAGATCGAAGGCTTGAGTGGACCACATTACATAATGCAGGGTGAAAATGACACCCACCGTTGAAACCTTCCTAGGGCCCTACGTGATGTTTATTTACCATCCAACCTGTTCATAAGATCATGAAGACCTGGATGAAGGGACAAGCCTGATATCAGCTTGATCGGAAACTTTTGTGGTCTCTAAAAAGTTTTAAGGGCAGGCGTTCCGTGTGGTCCACTTGAACCTTCAATCTACCCCCGTTTAGGGTTCATGCCATAAAATATCACACAGCATAGATAAAACACATACATCACGGTGGGCCCCCCAGAGTCGACCGTCAGTCTCTAGATATAGGTCCTAGTGGGGGGTACGTACGTGGTAGTACCCAATCCACGTCCGTACAAAAAGCATAGATCATGGTGGGGCCCACATAGCACCGTCCAAGTTTAAAGAAAAGCACATGCATCATGGTGGGGCCCACATAGCACCGTCCAAGTTTAAAGAAAAGCACATGCATAATGGTGGGGCCCACAGCTAAGGATCCACCCACCTCAGCGTACCTAGTGGAACCCAGACGAGCCGTAGCACGGCAGTACATGGTACAGAAGTGAGATTGGCTGGTGGAACGAATCACCGGAAATATATCTCGTGACAGAACATGGTGCGATTTGATTGGCCAGTGCCCTAATCAAATCCCATCAGGCCACTGGCGATTTCCACCGTAATGCATCATGGTCACGGGGGCAATAGGCCTCTATGCAGGACTTGATATTTAATTAATTATTTTTTTAATCCTTTTCTTTTTATCCTATTTTATACTAAAAAATGACGTCCTGCATGCGAAATCGGATTGTGTAATAAGCAACTCAGTAACCTTTTATCGTACTGAGTAAACTCTGTTGAGCCCACTGTGAATGTTTTTGGTTTATCCACACCGTCCATCTGTTTTTCCAGCTCATTTTAGGGGTTGAGCCCAAAATTAAAGCATATCCAAAGCTCAAGTGGACCATATCACAGGAAACAGTGGGAATAATGATTTCCACTGTTGAAACCTTCCCTAGGGCTCAGAGTGATGTTTGTTTGTCATCCAATCTGTTTATAAGATAATAATTAAAAAAAGAGGCATGGATTAAGGGAAAACACTAATATAATCTTGATCCAAAACTTTTGTAGCCCTAAGAATTTTTTAACGGTATACTCTTCAATGCACACTGTTTATGTGGTGTGCTCCACTTGAGCTTTTGATGTGTTTCATTCTTTAGCTCAAGCCATCATCTCTTCAGTAGTGAGATAGCTACTGAACCAGTCAGTAGCTAATCCGTGTCCCCTCTTCCTTGGCCGTTGAGACTGTTTGATCCGAGCCATTAAAGAGATGGTCCTTTCTATGAGTTGGGCGTGGGCAAAATGACACCGATTCTTAACACACTGATGTCACATACCATGGCCTTTTCACCGACACAGATTGCATGGTGTGCCTTGTAGGGAGTGGATTAGGTGCAGCCTGGCCTCACCCAAGATGGTGTGGTCTTTACCGTGGGGCTCACCTTGATGTATATATTCTACATCCACACTGTTCATCTATTTTGCATGATCATTTTAAGGTATGAGCCCTAAAAATGAAGTAGATACAAACCTCAGGTGAACCATAGTACTATAGGAAACAAAGGTGATTGAACGGCTGATCATTAAAAACTTCCTTGGGCCCACCGTAAGATCTTTATAGTGTTTATTTTCCATCCAACCTATTGATAAGGTCACATAAACCTGGATGAAGGCATAAAACAAATATCAGCTTGATCTAAAACTTTTGTGGCCATTAATGGTCAATCACCATTGTTGCCTATGGTATGGTCCACCTGGGCAACAGATTTGCTTCATTTTTTGCCTTAAAATGACCTGGAAAATCAGCTGGACAGCATGGACATAGAATACATATATCAAGTTGGGCCCCAAAGTAAGGGCTGCATCCTCTTGGGTGAAGCCGGGCCACACCTGATGTGGCAAAGTTAAGTGGACCCCACCATGATATATGTGTTATATCCACACTGTCCATACATTTTGTGAGATCATTTTGAGGATCACGAAAGTTTTGGATCAAGCAAACATTTGTGTTTTCCCTTCATCCATATTTGTGCGGCCTTATGAACAAGTTAGATAGCAAATAAACATCATGGTGGGCCCTAAGATGGTTTCAATAGTGGTCATCATTATCCTTGCTGCTTTCTATGGTGTGGTCCATTTGATCTTTGGATCTGCCTATTTTTGTGCTCCCTAAAACGATCCTGCTAAATGGCTGGACGTGTGATATAACACATACATTATGGTTCACACCAACACACCCGGCCGCACCACGCAATCCACATCCCCTTTTCACACTTATGAGAGATTTGTATGGTAAGAAAACAGCGACCATGGCCGACCCATCCCTCCATGTACGTGTGGCTGGCGTTGATCAGTCCAAATGTGCAAAATTCACATGTTATGCGGTGGGCCTTCTATAAAAAGAATCACCAAAAGGGTAAATCATAATTTCATCAATTGCAGTACAATTACTTATTGGTGGGCCCACCACATCATGTGAAATGCAGCACATTTCAACAAATTTCCATCATGGATGTGACTTTCCTATGGTTACAAAAATCTACTCTAGCCCTAATCTCCATGGGCCCACCATGATGTTGATGTCATGTTTATCTCTTCCGTCAGGGGTTGTGCTGCTCAATTTATGATATTATCTCAAAATTCAAGCATATTCCAAACATAAGCGGCCACATCACAAGAAACAATGTTAATTGAATGTCCCTGTTGAAACCTTCTTCCGGCAATAAAATAATTTGGATTAAGTTCAAATTTGTGCTTTCAGCATAGATATTTTCATCCCCATTGTTTCTTATGTTGTGCCTGCTTGAGTTTTAAATCTGCTTCATATCTGCACTTATGCCCTGAAACGAGATGGTGAAATGGATGGGTGAAGTGGATGTAATTGAGACATTGTGGTGGGCCTTACAGAGCTTAGGGTCATGAGTTAATCCTAGAATCCCTGATCACGGGCAATTAACATCTCCATGTCAAAACTACAATGCCAGATTAAACAAGTAAATAAATAGAATAAAAGTTTAGAATGAAAGTGACGTTTATCTTTCTTCTTCTTTTAAATTAGTAAATCATGTGTGGTGGACATGGAATGTCTTTTCAACTACAGACATAGAAAAAGTAGATAGTACCAATGTTAGAAATGGAGCTGTGGTTCACTCATCTATCCTACTCATATGTTAGTACCTATCTAAAACTCTTAACGTAAATATTAGTTATTTTATTCTTAGTATTAGGAAACGCAAACTATTCTCTTATATGTGTAAATATACCAAGAGATTTTAATGAATGATGATACTTCGTTGCTCTCTCTCTCTCTCTCTCTCTCTCTCTCTCAAAATGTTGCAAAAACTCTCTCTAGACATCAATCCGTTTCTCCTCTTTTACTTTGCTAAAAAATAAGGCGTAAAAAAACTAAAGTGCTTCCATTAAGGCCTCACATGTGTGACTCTTTGGACCCACACGTATGGGTCCCACGGCAACATGAGGAGGGAGCCTCAGCAATTAGTTTATAAAATATGATGGGGTTTTCCTCCTCAGGACAAGAAGAGATTGTCTAGGGTCATTGGTCAACGGACCTCCCTTGGCTTGGTCGACCGAAACTCTTCAGTTTTGGACAATTATTCACTAGAATATTTTGGCCACATTTGGGTGACCGAACATTTGGGCCAATCGATCGACAACTGCATGTTGTTTAACGCAGTTTTGTGCATTTTGTTTCTAATTCTAGCTTAGTTCTATATAAGCATTTGTTATATCGGTATTAGGGTATTCCACACGTTTCCAGAGGGCAAGAAACGTTTTAAGAGAGGAAAGAAGAGTTTGAGAGGGGGGGGGGGGGAGTTTGGAGAGGGAGAAGTGCAGATTCGTGGAGATCATTTATGTTACTAGCCTGAGTTCACAACCTGATCTTCAAGGAACGGTTCATGAGGATTTCTCAATTCTCGTTCGTGAGATCTCTTATTTGCTCATTCTCTTTGATTGTAATCCACCCAAGGGATAAAGATATTGGACTCGAGTGTTGTGATAATCTTGTGATCGTTGTGCAATACGTTTTACATAGTGGATTTGTTAACTAGACTAGGTCTCGTAGTTTTTACCTCTATCACTAGAGGGTTTTCCACATAAAAATTCATTATGCAATGTGTGGTGATTGCGTTATTCATCTTAGATATTTGAGAGTATTTCATATAACCTAAATATTTCATAATTCTTTGCATTAGGGAGTGCGAGATCCGACGGCTTGTATATCCATCCCCAACAAAATACTCTTAAGTTAGAAAGCAAGATTGTGACATATGTGAGAGTTTAACATGGATGGTGGCAGTGCACATTGACACAAGTGTCACATGTCTGTGCTTGTAAGCACTCCACCCAACCATGGAATGATCCACCCAAGAAATTTATTTTTTATAAATACCTATTAGCATGTTGCATCGTTTTTCACTTGTTCGTTGCAAGCCGTTGAGTAAATTGTAACAAAAATATGATCTATGCCATTTAATGGATCATGATCAGCCATCCAAGTACGGGCATAGATTAGAAGAGGACAGTAAAGGAGAAAATGTTATTGGCCTAACCAATCATGATGGCCCATCCATAAGCTAGCCCATCATATAAATAGTCACAATCACCAAATGTTGGCCATATCTTATTGCATGCTATCCTTCTTAATAAAGCATGGAGGAATCTTGGCAATGTGACTTTCTTATAACCGTAAGCTTTCTGGGTCCACAATTATGTATATGTTATATCCCTTCCATGCATTTGTTACATCGGCTTGTGTTAGGTTCGCCCTCCACCTAACATGTTAGCAGTTGAATGGAGGCTCTGATGCCATGCTATACTTTAGGTTATTATGTTGAGATATGTTTTTGTATCATTAAGCTGGTATTGTGTTTATACTCAACCACGAAAAACTTCTTAAGGTCCGTAGAAACTTTGGATATAGCATCATGGTGGCCCCACATAGCATCATGAGATTTGATTGGTCCAGCCCATGTGTTATGTAAAAACATGATTTGGACAGCCATTTCTTACAACAACACATGATCCAATTAACTCTCAATGACAATTAATAACATGTGATTCAATCAAATCTCACCACAAATCAGCATTACATCAGCAGAGCATCACGTTAGTGTTCCTGGCGCCTAACCTAATGCGGTTACCAACAGGGACGCTGATGAGGTACTACCCCGCCTGTCTTGAAGCTCGGAACAGGCTAGGGTTCTAACAGCCCTACCATGATTTATGAGTTTATCAACACCATCCATCTATTTTTACATATTAATTTAAGGATGTATGCCAAAAAATGAGGTAGATCCAAGGCTCAAGTGGGACACACAGTAGGGAATTCAACACCCACCATTAAAACTTCCACTTCTTGCAAGCAGTAGAAGTTTTGGATCAAGCTGATATTTGTATTTTGCCTTCATCCAAGTCTATGAGATCTTCTGAACAGGTTGGATGGTAAATAAACATTACGGTAGGCCCTAGGAAGGTTTCAACGGTGAGAGTCATTACCACTGCTGCTTTCTATGGTGTGGTCCACTTAAGCCTTGGATCTGCTTCATTTTTTAGGTCATAGCCTAAAATGATAGGGCAAAATGGATGAACGGTGTTGATAAACCCATAAGTTACGGTAGACCCCTGAGAACCCCAGTCTGTTCCAAGCTTGTGACATGCAGGGGTAGTACCTACTCTACGTCCCCCACTAGACATGCATGCCACTAACGTTTATGTGCATGAAATCTACCTCATTTATAAATGAGGTGTGTTGACCATGATTAGCCTTGATACCAAAATCAGTTGGATCTTAGACTAAGGTGGGCCACACTACAGTGAACTATTTACAATCATGCCCAAAACCTATAATTTCAGGTGGTGTGGCCCACCTGAGTTTTAGATTAGCATGATTTCGGGGCTTCCCTTTGTCCAAGGAAGCGGATTGCGGAGTGAGTAAACTCTGTGGGGCCCACCGTGATTTACGTATTTTATCCAGTCCATCCATCCATCTTAACAGAAAATTTTAGGTAGGGTGCCAAAAAATGAAGCATATCAAAATCTAAAGTAGACCACACCACAGGAAAAGTGTGAACTGCATGTCTACAATTGAAAATGTTCTTCGAGGACACAAAAGTTTTGTGTTTTTCTTTCATCTATATCCATGTGATCTTATGAGCCGGTTGGATGACAAATAAACATCACTGTGGGGCTTCAGAAGGTTTCAACGGTGGAAATCATTATTTCCCCCTGTTTCCCGTGGCATGGTCCACTTGAGATTTGGATATGCTTAAATTTTGGGCTTAACCCCTAAAATGAGATGTAAAACCATATGGACGGAATAGATAAATTACATACATTCTAAGTTACTCCGCACGCAATCCGATTCCTTTGTCCAAGCAGGTCGCGTAGGTTGAATTGACGGGATGGCATATAAAAAACACAGGTGGGCCCCACACACAGCTAATGGATGTAGCGACGTTGGTATATTCCATTCCTTTTAGGGTTGAGCTGTCTTCTTTAAATATGAACCATATCTTTAATCTTCTTTTTTGTGGGCCATTGCTGGAAAAGCTAGGATCTTTAAATAAGGTGGCTCTTATGTTATGTGTATCCCATCAGATCAACGGTTTGGATCACTTAGCTATTAGGATGTGATCCGAAAAATTAAGCAAATCTAAATCTCAGGTGGACCACACCTGAGGAAATAGTTGTGATTGAATGCCAACCATCAAAAACTTCTCAAGGACCACCGTGAGAAGATCAGTAATGTTTATTTGCCATCCAACACGTTGATAAGGTCAAACAGACCTGGATGAAGAGAAAAATACAAAGGTCAGCTTGATCCAAAACTTTTGCGGCCTAAAAATAAGTTTTTTATGGTCGTTCACCACTTTTACCAGTGGTGCGGTTTACCAGACATTTAGATCTTCTTAAGCTTTGGGATTACTTCCTAAAATGAGCTGAAGAAAACGGATGGACGCGTGGATATATAACACATTCATCAAGGTGGGCCACACAAGGTAAGCGTAACACGTGTTACCCAGGTAACACCTAATCCACTCCCCTCATCTGATACACGCTTTATAAACTATAGACATGCTCCACTTGGAACGTGTGGTGTATAACTGCGTGCGGCTATTGCAAATGGATAAGGAAATCGCCACCGTCTAAATTTCTTTCTTTCTGTCTTTCTTTCCTTTTTTTTTTTTTATATTTATTTCCTTATCAAAGGTGGACTGCTTGATATTTTACTTTTAGCCATCCAATTGATAGCCACCAATTGAATGAAAACGATTGTTTGATCGGTTTAATTTTAGAGATATATTCCATCCACGACATGTCCAACATGTCTAACAATTTGGATTGCCAGAATATCTGCACATGAGTGCCACATGTGAGAGGATATATGGGTGTCCCCTTTTTTTAAAAGTTCTTGAACTATCAAAGGAGTCTACTCCTAGTGCTAATAGCTGCCGTACATATGGCCTCCGTACTGGAACCCTAGCAAGATGTGGGTCTCTTTGATGGGCTAAGGGACAAGAAAATACATTGATTAAATGGCCCATCAAAACCAATGCCATCAGTACGGATAAATGCATCCACGCCAATTTAGCACTAACAAGAAAAGTTATGTGAGGCCACCATGATATGTGAGTGTGACATTTTTAATTGTCCATTGTTTTCACCGACATCACAAAAAATCAAGTCCCATCAAACACTCAAGTGGGCCATACCTTTAAATTCGATGGTTAAAAGCATGATAGAGTATAATTTTAGACATATGCTCCAAATACAACATGTCTAACAATCTTTGGATGGCCTAGCTAGGCATCTCTAAACGAGTGCTGCGTGTAAGGAGGACCATTCGATCACCATCATTTTCAAAGTGTTGTCAAGTCATCATAGTTGTCTACTGTCCATTCCTGCCAGGACGCCGAGTACCTGGTGGCCCGACTATATATGTGGGACCCACCACCATGATGTATGTGTTTTATTCGCGATTTTTTCGATTTTGCCCGCTCATTTTAGGGCATGATCCAAAAAATGAGGCGCATCCAAAGCTTAGGTGGACCACCATAGCAAAGAGTGGGAATACTAAAGCCCACTGTTGAAACTCTCTTAAGGCCCACCATGATGTTTATTTGCCATCCAACCTGTTCATAGGATCACACATACTTGGATGAAGGAAAAACACGAATACCAGCTTGATCCAAAACTCAAATCCCCATAATTTCTTGTTGTGTGGTCCATTTGTGCTTTGGATCCTCATTTTTTGGACATGGTTTGACAGTGTGACCGCAGCACCAGCCAACTACCGGTGTTAAAGCTATGTAAGCTTCACTATAATGTGTGTTTTATCCACACCATCCATCTGTTTTGCCAACTAATTTAAGAGCATGAGCCTAAAATAACTAGATCCAAAGCTCAAGTGGACCACATCATCCATCCATTTTGCCAACTAATTTAAGTGCATGATCTCAAAATAAGTACATCCAAAGCTCAAGTGGACCACACACAAGAAATAGCAAGGGATTAAACACTTATCGTTGAAAACTTCTTGGGGTCATAAAAGTTTTTGATCAAGCCTATATTTATGTTTTCCCTTCGTCCAGTTCATACAAACCTATATGAAGGGAAAACACAAATATTAGCTTGATCAAAAAGTTTTGTGGCCCACAAAAAGGTTTCACAGTCAATTACCACTATTTCTAATTGTGAGTTCCCTAGAGATTTGTATCTACTTCATTTTTTAGACAATGCCATAAAATGATATAAAAAGAAAAATGATGGACAGAGTAGATATACAATGTACATTCATCCATGTGGACCCATGGTCAGGGTCGCACCCACATCGCTAGTTTGGGCCGCAGCTAATTAAGTCACGTCCCTCAAATCACGACCGTACACACACAGATCCTCTAAAAGATCGTGAGTACTTAAGGTGGATAACAAGTCAAGAACATCTCCATCATCACATGGGTCATGCTAATTAAGCTCAGCCATCATTGGCTTTTTGACAGCCTAAGGGCAGGTGCATGTGCAAATGCCCCCAAATAATGGTGGGAGATAATACAGTAAAGGCTGGATAAACGTGAATATGACATTTGCCATACACGTTAGGCTCGTGGGAGGGTGGTGTCTCAATAAACGAACTTTTATTTATTTATTTTATCTTGAGTGATAAATGGTTAAAAATGTATTCAATGCAAAGGTGCAGATTAGGCAAGACCCCAGACTTTACCCAAGACAGTGTGGCCGTTACCATGAGTTCATCTTGATCTACGTATTTTGTATCCACGCCGTCCATCCATTTTTCATGATCATTTTAGGGGATTATTCCAAAAATGAAGCACAAAGGATGGGAAACAGTGGTGATTAAATACCCTACTATTAAAATCTTCTTATGACGCAACTTAATGTTCAAGTAGTGTTTATTTGCCATCCAAATTGATAAGGTCACATAAGCTCGGATGAAGGGAAAAACAAATATCAGCTTGATCCAAAACTTTTGTGGCCCATTAACAGTCAATCACCACTGTTTCCTGTGGTATGGTTCACCTGATAATTGGATCTATTTCATTTTTGGTATAACGCCTTAAAATGGTCTGAAAAAATGGATGGACAGCGTACATACAGAACACATACATCAAGATGGGACCCACAGTAAGTGTTGCACCATTTTTTATGAGTCCGTGTACCACCTAATCCACTCCCTTTTTCCGTGGCGATTGGGTTGGAAATCCACAGGAGCCCCTAGCAGCAGATGCTACACGTGCATGCACAACATAAAAAATTTAAATATCTAATTAATATATAATTTACTGTAATAAAGGCCACATGTGTATGCACAAACAAATTTTTAAAAGAATTTTACAATATAAAAAAACCTACTTAATAAGTATAGAATTTACACTACAGTACCATCTTGGAAAAGGCTTTCATTAAAAATTACCTAATTAACGTAGAATTTAGAAAAAAAGTTTTCAATAAGCTACCTCATTAGTCAGTAATAATCATTAGAGTTCCTCCAGTTAGATTTTTTAACGGCTGCTTGGGTCGACGGTTTGAAAGAAAGGAGTGGGTGGCTTGAGTGGACCAAATCATGATGTTTATGTGAAATCTATCATGAACCCCGTGTTAAGTCTAGGGCTCAAAACTCGGCTTTATTTATGATTTAAGTGGACCACATGATTGGAAATAGCATACAAAGTAACGCTCACCTTTCGAATTGTTTCCCTTGGTGTGCCTCACTATGGTGTATATGCGAGATCCACTCCAAGTGTGAGGAGGGCAAATCACCGCCATTTTTTAAATGTCGTCAGACTACAATAGTAGTCTAATCACCTTCCCTAGGACGTGTATTATTTCGTGACTTGGTCGTTGGTGACACCATCTTTTCAAATCCAAAGGTCAAGTGAACCACACCATAGGACATAGTGGAGATAATGATTCCCACTATTAAAACTTTCCTAGAGCTCACCATGATGTTTGCTTGTCATCCAACCTATTTATAGGGTCACACAAGTTTGGATGAAGGGAAAACACAAATATTAGCTTGATGTAAAACTTATGTTCCCATCGGGAAGTTTTCAACAATGGATATTCAATCGCCATTGTTTCTTGTTGTGTGATCCACTTGAACTTAAGATTTTCAATTTTGGGCTTATGCTATAAAATGAGCTCGCAAAATGAATGGACAGCATGGATAAGACACATACATCACAGTGAGGTCAGTAAGGATATCCTGTGAACCAATCATGAGGAATTTTGCATTCCTCCACTCCAATTAGGGCCGTACACATGCATGAACCCTCTAAAAGATCATGGGTCTAACAGTGGACAACAAGACAAGAGAGGCACATTAATCAAATGGGCCATGGTAAACAACACCATTCTGAGCTTTTTGGACTGCCTAAGTACAGGTGTATGTGCTTGTGCAAAGGCTCCAAATTATGGTACTCGGAGGTAATATATAGTGGGCCAGATAAGCGGGCATTTGCTATTAGCCATATCGAGGCATTCTTTCTTTTCTTGTTTTTACTCTGGTAAATAATTAAAAATGCGTACAATCAAAATGTCTCATCAGTCAAATCAATTTAAATAACAGTAACAAGTAAAAATGATTAACAGCTAAAGTTAAGGAGGGTAAAGTAATTGACGTTACAAAGGTGCATTGTATTCGAAGCGGAAACCACACATTTCATGTACGTAAATTATTGTTTACATGTTACACAGGTGTGGTGAAACAGTATTCTCCTGTGACAATTCAATGGAAAGTTCAAGAGAATTTTACCAAATATATATATATATATATATATATATATATATATATATATATATATATATATATATATATATATATATATATATATATCTAATTAATATAGAATTTACATTAATGAAGGCCAGGACATGCATGCATGACGAAAGTTTTAAGAGATTTTACCCAAAAAAAAGTAATAATAATTAATATAGAATTCACGGTCAGATACCATTCTCAAAAAGGTTTTCAATAAATTATCTCATTAATCTAAGTATTCATCATTGGATTACCTTCAATTAGATTTGTTAACAACCACTCGAGTTGACCATGCAAGTTGACCATGCGAGGAAAAGGGTGGGCAGCTCAGGTGGGGCCCACCGTGATTTTTATGTGAAAGCCATCCTGACCACCAAATGTGTCTCCCCCCTATTAAGCCTAGGGCCTAAAATTTAGCTCAGTCTGTAATTCAGGTGGACCACACAAATTGAAACAATGTATAGAGCAACACTCACCCTCTGAATTGTTTCCTTTAATGCCTACTTGAATAACAAATATGCATGATTTTTTAAATCCAGGACTAAAATTTAGTGTGATATCTAATGGTTAGAGTGGATTTTATATAATCATCATGGTGGGCCCTATAAAATACCAAGGGTGGATGTTTCTCCCAACGGTTTCCTTTGGTGTAGTCCAACTGAATCATACGCTAGCCTTTTTTTTTTCCTTTTTACTCTGGCCCTAACATGGGATTATACATCTAATGGTCGGAGTAAATCTCACATGCATATTATAGTAGGACCCGTAAAAAATAAGGGCGGATCCCTCTCCAAACTGTCATATTTTTTCGAAGCGCACCTCTTGATTTTTTAACTAGCCTACCACAATGTGTATGTGAGATCCACTCCAACCATTAGATGTGTAATCCTATGTTAGGTCCAGAGCCAGAAATCAGGCCGACTTATGATTTAGGTGGGCCACACCAAAGAAAATAGTTGGGAGAGAAACGTCTAACCTTAGTTTTTACAGGGCTCATCGTGACAATTATATGAAATTCACTCCAACGATTAGATGCCACACCGAACTTTACACCTAGGGTCCAAAAATCAAGCCCATCCGTGATTAAGGTGAGCTACACCAAAGGAAACAACTTAGAGGATGATCATTGCCCAATACACTGTTTTCAATCTTGCAGTCCACCTGGATGACAGATAGAGTTGAGTTTTGAGCCTAGGCCTAATAAGCTAATACACTTGTAGTTGAAGTGGATTTCACATAAACATCATAGTGGAGCCCGGCAGAGCCACTTGCCCCTTTCCTCACATAGCTGACTAAAGCGGTTGTTAAAAAATCTAATTGAAGGAACTTTAATGATGATTACTTAAATTAATAATGTAGCTTATTGAAAACCTTTTTGACAGAGGTACTAGAATATAAATTCTATAACAATTAGGTAGTTTATTTTAATAAAATTCCCTAAAAATTTCTAATATGCCTGCATGTGTGGCTCTCTCTCTCTCTCCACTCATGTGATTTATTATTAGGAGCTCTCGCGAACTTCCTATGAAAACGCCACGAGAGTTTACTATCGTATCTAAACAATCATTTGTGGTGAGATATCGTACTACTACACTCCCATTTGATCCATCCTATTGATCAATAACTTTACCATATTTAATTAGGAAGCGAATTGTGTCTTGCCCCGCCTTGACAATAATCCGTAGAGTCAAGGCTCTTGGAGCCCACAGTGATGTATGAGTTTTATCTATGCCGTCCATCCACTTTTCCAAATCATTTTAGGATAATAAAAAAAAAAAGGCAAATCTAAGGCCCGAATGAACCACACAGTGGGGATGGAACTCCCACCATTACAAACTTTTGGTAGTCAAGTTTTCTATCTAGCTGATATTTGTGCTTTCCCTTCATCCGGTTCTATATGATCTTATGAACAGATGAGATGGAAAATAAACATCATAATGGCCCTTAAAAAGGTTTCAACAGTGGGTATCAGTACTATCACCGCTGCTTCCCGTGGTCGTCTTGGAGCTTTAGAACTATCTCATTTTTGCGATCATACCCTGCATGGATGGTGTGGATAAAACTCATGCATTACGATGGGTCCAACAGAGCCTCTACATGAACGGTAATCAGTCTAGGTCGGGGTTGACACAATCCGCTTCCATTTAATTGTGACCATTAATCATCTTTATTTCTTAATTGAATTGATTGAAGGATAGTCTGATTGAGTACATTTTCAATCCTTCACCACTCGTAATAGAAAATGTAGGCCTCAATTTACACACTCATTTTGTAGTCCACCTGTGGGACCCATTTCTTGTGGAGGGTTCTAGCTTGTATGTGTACAGCGATGACCTATTTGGATGTACGGGTGAATTTCACGTAAATATTACTATGGGACCCAACTGGGGCAATGGCATCTTTCCTCAGGCAACCCAAGTGACCATTAAAATGCCTGGTGGAAGGTACTCCAATAATAATTACTTAGGTAGCTCATTTCATGATCCACTATTACTTACTAGGTGGTATGGGTGAATTACACGTAAATATCATAATGGGATAAACTGAGCTATCTGCAGCCTCTCTCCTCAAGCGACCTAAGGGGCCCATTAAAATGCTTGGTAGAAGGTACTCCAATAATAGTCAATTAGGTAGCTCATTTCATGATATGCAGGACTTACTTGGTGGTACGGGTAAATTTCGCATAAATACCATAATGGGACCAACTAAGCCATCGGCCCCAGGGTCCTATTAAAATGCCTGGTAGAAGGTACTCCAATAATAATCACTTAGGTAGCTCATTTCATGATCCGTGGTGACTTATTTGGTGGTACAGATAAATTTCACATAAATATCATAATGGGACCAACTTAGCCATCGCCCCTTTCCACGGGTGACCTAAGGGCCCTATTAAGATGCCTGTAGAAGGTACTCTAATAATAATTACTTAGGTAGCTCATTTCATGATCCGCATTGACTTACTTGATGGTACGTGTAAATTTCACCTAAATATCACAATGGGACCAACTGAGCCAGTTGCCTCTTTCCACGGGCCACCTAAGGGCCATTAAAATGCCTGGTGGAAGGTACTCCAATGATAATTACTTAGGTAGCTCATTTCAATTCTCTATGATAGCACAGAAACTAGATTCATTCATTAGAATAATATTTCTCCCGCAATTGCACAAATCGTATTGCCTGTGACCGGGCACTTAGATATCCAGGGGCTGCATGGGCCCACAGATATGTCTGTGACAAATCCACTCCGTCCATCTGATTTGAAAGCTCATAATTGGTCAGGAACCTAAAAAACAAGCAGATTTAAAACTCATGTGGGCCATACCACACAAAACATTGGGGATTGAACATATGGGGGTAACAGAATGCTACAGTTTATCTGACTGGTACTAATCCTATGAACGGCTTGGATGACATATAAACATCATGTTCAGCTCCAGGAAGTTCTCAATGGTGGAAGTATCCATTCACACTGTTTCATTTGGTGTGGCCCACCTGAGTTTTGGATCTGCCTGATTTTTAAATTTCTTTCCTAATTTGTTCTTTCAAAACAGATGAACGGAGTGGATTTGTCACGGACACCTCTGTAGACCCCACACAGCCCCAGCACAGGTATATCTCCTTGCCCGTGAAAGGCAATCGGCTGCAGGGGACCACTATAAATGAGATGAATTACAACCGACTTTCTGGTTCCCATTCAATGTGCGAACGTAGAAAAATCTTTGAGTGCGGATAGTCTGTTTGAAGGGCACAGGGAATTCCTGTACCTTGTAATTTCATTTGGGCAACGTAATATGTCAGCACATTAACTTGAATTGCGTGTAACCTTTGAACAAAAATATCTCTATGCCCAAGGCTGTGTGGAGTCCATAGAGATGGCCTTGACAAATCCATTCCATCCATCTGTTGTGAAAGACCATAGTAAGACAGTACTATCTCATGTGGACCATACCGTACGAAACAGTAGGGATTGAATGACTAGGGTCATAAAAGTTGCGTCAGGATGATATTTTTTTCATACAGTTCATCAGAGTGGTGTTAATTCTATGAACGGTTTAGATGATATACAAACATCATTGTCAACTCGAGTAAAGTTTAAACTGTGGATGTTGTTGTTCCCACTATTTTGTTAGTACGGCCCACCTGAGTTTTGGATCTGCCTGATTTTTATAATCCTGTCCTATTGTGTTCTTTCAAAACAGATGGATGGAGTGGCGTTTTCACGGGCATCTCTTTAGCCCCACACACCCCACACAACAAGAGAACAGTGATGATTAAATGCCCATCATTGAAAACTTCCTAAGGCCCACTGTAATGTTTATTTGCCGGCCAACGTTTTAATTAGTTCACACAGACAGGGAAAACACAAATATCAGCTTCATTCAAAACTTTTTTGGCACCCAGGAGAGTTTTTAGAGCATGATCCAAAGAATGATGAGATCCAAAGCTCAAGTGGACCCCACCACAATAAAGAGTGGGGATTAAACGCCTACCATTAAAAACTTCATAGGAGCCACCGAAGTTTAGATTAAACTGATATTTGTGTTTTCCCTTCTTCCGCGCCAGGTAGGAATTCATGAACAGGTTGGACCTAAAAAAAAAATATTATAGTGAGCTTAGGAAGGTTTCATTGGTGAGTGTCACTGTCCCTACCATTTTTTTTATTGCAGGGTCTACTTGAGCTTTGGATCTGCTGTAGTCTTTTTGGCTCATGCCCTAAAATGACCTCTACAAATGGATGGACGGTGTGATACAACACATATCATAATGGGGCCCACATAACTTGGTGACGTCACTTCAGTGGCTAATCCACGTCCGCAGCTCGGTCGTGAGTAGTACCCAATCCGCGCCCGTCCGCGTCGGTGGCGCGGGTGGGTCCCACAGTGATATCAATCCTCGCTCTTTTTTTTTTTTTTGGTGAGGTCCACTTGAGATTTGTATCTTCCTAATTCTTTAATTCATGCCATAAAATGATCTCTACAAATGGATGGACGGTATGGATACAACACATACATCACGGTGGGGCCACGGAAGTTGGTGACGTCACTTCATTAGCGAGATAGCTACTCAACCTGTCAGTAGCGAATCCGCGTGCCAGGTTGTTATCCCAGTTGGTCTGCTATTCCTACACGCATGTATAAACCTGTCTATCTACACGCCCCTCGCACGTGCCATTATAGAAAGCTTGTCAAACATACGATTCGTTCATCACGTGGAATACACATTCTAGATGCTCTGTTAAAAAATTAGGATGGCCCATTGATCAGGTGAGAAATGGCTGAAACGCCCTTTTTTTCCTAGCCGTTCATTTGTTCATATACTGTGGCTAAAGCAATGAGCGAACGAGCTTTTTTTTTGGGATAGGGAACCTACACAGTGTGGTCCACCTGATGGATCGTGGAGATCTTGCACATGTGCTTCAGATCAACATGTGCAGACTAGCGTGTAGATTGGCATGAATGCAGACGCGTGTAGATTTAAGAAACCACATGTCCAACAATAATAGCCTACTGCCTTCTTTTGGTGTCAGTGGGGGGTATGATTGGGTAATCCAAACACTCAGATGATGACAACAAAGTCACGGTGGGCCCCTCAAAATCAATAGCAGAGTCCTATACCGTTGGAGAGGGACCACGGGAATTGATTTTTGAGAGGGCTCAGAGTTACGTGCATGTGAAATTCACCCCAACTCCATTAAATACGTAGTCCCAGTTAAGGCCGAAATTGCAGGTTGGCTTGTGAGTCATGTGGACCACACCAAAGAAAACATTTGGGAGAGAATGACCACCCTTGAATTTTACAAGACCCATTTTGATGATTATATAAAATCCACTCCAAAATCAAGATTTAAGCCTGAGGCTTAAAAATCAGGCCCATTTATGATTTCAGGTCGGCGTACAAAGAGAAATAGTTTGGAGGGTGGTTGATGTCCTATACACACTTTCCAATCATGTGGTCCACCTGAATCTCAGACTAAGGTGGTTTTGGGGCTCTTAGCCTAGCAAGAGATGACACGGCTATAGTCGGGATGGATTTTAAATAAACATCACGGTGGGGACCACCTAAGCAACCAAACCATTTGCTTGCATGCCCACCCAATTACTTCAAGAAACTTACCGAAAGAAGGTGATGGAATGATAATTATCCAAAATTTGATTATTAAATCAAATTTAATATCTTACATTAGTGTACATATATAATATTTAATAGAATAATTATAATAAGCTCATTGAAATATAGATTCAGCCATAAATGACAAATTGCAAACCTCGAGTGGGCCACAAGCACAAGGATCATAAATGAGTGACTTGCGAATGTTTTTCAAATATTAATTTACCCATGAAACAAGACCTTAAATAAAAAAAATAAGAAATCACCTTGACCTAACAATATATACACACTCGTGGTTGGGATGGATTTTAAATATGCACCTCGAGTGGGCCCATTCGTGACGTTTATTTAAGACTAGACAAAGAGATGTGTTTACCAGATAGTGTGTTAGGGTTACACTAGACAAAGTGATGGGTTCATTAGACAGTGGGATGAGGTTATACTATGTGGGGCCCACTACTATGATGTATGTGTTTTATTTACGTCTTTCTTCAATTTTGCCAACTCCTTTTAATGCGTAATCCTGTGAACACCCTCCCACATGTGAAGATGGCGTGGAGTGAAGCCCTCACTTTCTTAGCCTTTTTGTCTGTCAATTCTGATTTGATTTGATTAAATGTGAGGTTGACTCAAAGGTAAAAGTGTATTTGATTTGGAATTGCTACTAGTTTAAACAAGGCTTCATAATCTACGGTTGGCTAGGACCCATAGAATCGCCTAAAGAGTGAGAAATCTAAAGAATTTTTTACTCGAGTGACTCCCACATCCCCACATCTGTCTTCACCATAGATTATGGGTACGGGCCTCGATTACAAGAAAGGAAAGAGTTAGGTACCATTTTTCACTTGTGTAATGCATAATCTCTACTTTACGGAATTGTACAGCTTTTTTTTTAAATTCAAAGGAACTTCCAATATCACAAAGTCAAGCCAAACTACGTTGGGCCCCTAGGGACAGGGTAGGCAAGGTAAAGAAAAATTAAGTAGTAACAGCGCGTATATAGTATTAAGCAATACTACACATGTTTTTTTAGGACCCGGGTAGGAGAAATGAAGAAAATAAAGAAGCAGTAATAAAGTAAAGAGGGTGCACAATATTAAGTTGTACTGCATAGGTTTTTAAGACCCGATGGGTGAAATATTAAAGAAAATGAAAGCAAAAAAGGTGTGAGTAGGTGTAGATGTTATTGGTGTGCAGGGTATGCGTGAAGTGGATATGGCTTGATTTTAAGATGTGAGAGATAAAAAAGAAAATCAGACACCCTTTTCGAGGAAAAAAAAAGGATGTTCAATGTTCTGGATTTCGACCCTACTCGTTGACTTCTGGGATTTTATCGACTTCGACTTCGACTAGCAAGGGAACCAGACAAAACGAATACTTTAGAGAGGGTAGACGGTTAGGGATGCATTGCTTTAGAAATAGTGAGAGTTAGTTACCATCTGAGTAGATTTGGACAGAGTCGTCTCTCTTTCGACTAAACCCTCTGGTGATGTTTATCTCCTCTCTTTAGCTACCCACGACATCCATATCGTTCTCTATCTCTGTTTTTTTCTCTTTTTTTTTCCTTTTCATTTGCAGCGGATTGCTTTAAATAGGTAGTAGGCATGTCACACATAAGGGGTACAGCTCAAAATGTATCATCTCGAACCAAGCTCATTTAAGGAAGCCTTAGGATTGAGAGTAGCATATAGAGGCTCGTGGCAACTTCTGATTGGCATGTGGGGTGATTGGACCCAGAAACAATTTTTTGGAGACTTTTTTTTTTTTTTTTTTTTTTACAATAAGGTCTTCAGTAAACCATTTTACATAAAACCGATTACACACAACTGTATATAAGCTTATAGCCTTTTTGAAATTTGGTCGTGCTTCATGGGTGCATCAGAGATCATACTTCCTCATTTAGTCTGCCACTTGTATGCCCCGGCATCGGTCGATCCGACCCGATGGTTGTCTCTAAAGCTTACTTTTAGCCATATAATGGATGTGAAAACTGCGTTCCTTAATGAAAATTTAATGGAGAACGTATATATGTTGCAGCCAGAAGGTTTTAAAGCCAAAGGCTCAGAACATCTGGTATGCAAAACTTAAGAAGTCCATTTCTGGGTTGAAACAAGTATCATGACAGTGGTACCTAAAGTTTTATGAAGTTGTTTCCTCATATGATTTCATTGAAAACATTACGAATGAGTGCATATATGTGAAAATCAGTGCGAATAAGTTTATCATTTTGGTCTTGTATATTGACGACATTTTATTGGTCAGTAATGATATTGGATTGTTGCATAAGACCAAGAAATTTCTATCTCAAAATTTTGAGATGAAAAATCTTGGTGATGCCTCTTTTATTATCGGCATTTAGATTAACCGGGACAAATCACGTGGATTACTTGGCCTGTCGCAAATGGCCTATATTGATAGGGTTCTCGAAAGGTTTGGGATGCAAGTTTGTGCTCCTGGTCAAGCACCTATTGTAAAAGGTGACAAATTTGGTCAATTTCAGTGTCCTAAGAATGACTTAGAAAATGACAAGATGAAGGCTATTCCGTATGTGTCATACAGTAGGGAGCATCATGTATCTCAGGTCTGTACGCATCCAGATATTACTTTTGTGATTAAAATGTTAGGCAGGTACCTTAGCAATCCAGGAATGAATCATTGGATGCTGTAAAGAAAGTTTTGCGCTACCCGCAAAGGACAAAGGACTTTGAACTCACATACAGGAGATTGGACCATTTGGAGTTAGTTGGATATACAGATGTAGATTTTGCTGGCTGTCTTGACAGCAAGAAGTCCACCTCGAGCTATATATTCATGATGGTTGGTGGAGTCGTATCATGGAAGAGCGTGAAACAGTCAATTACGACATCATCTACCATAGAAGCGGACTATGTAGCTTATCATGAAGCCACGAGTTAGGCGATCTGGCTTCAGAGTTTTTCTCTGGTCTACGGGTTGTGCAGATGATCCCGAAACCATTGAAAATTTATTGTGATAGTTTAGCTGCAGTCAACTTCTCCAACAACAACAAGCATTCGTCAAGGTCAAAACACATTAACATTAAGTACCTTGTTGTAAAGGAGAGAATTCAGAATCGTCAAGTGTTTGTGGAACTCATCGGCACGAAGCAGATGATAGTAGATCCTCTTACTAAAGGCCTTCTTATCATGCTCTTTAAGGAACATGTGATGTCTATGAGAGTTGTTGATCCCAATGATGTATTTCAGTAGTGGGAGTTTTCGTATATGATCTAATTATGTCCAGACATTTTAGAGATCTCTTTTATGCATTGATGATTCTGTTTTTCAGTTTATATTTTGTTTCTCCTTCAGTGTACACATTCAGTTTTAAGTAAGCAAGACTTTGGTTTATGTCTTAAAGACACGTTCAGTAAGACCACTTGAAGATAAACACGTATGATCACATTAGACGTGTAATCTTCATACCACACCTCATATCCATGATCCATGTCATTAAGGCTATTAGTATTTATGATTATGATTCGTCACACTTCGAAAAGATTAAATGTTGTGTTGACCACAACGATTCAATATCAATGGTCTTAATGGACTAGATCTGACAAGTGTTGCTCATAATTATCCAACAATGTTGTTTTGAAAATCAGTAGGGCACCCATTAGAAACTTTTGAAATAAATATATTTTATGAAATATTTTTCACAAAATAAAATAAAATATTTTGTTTTCTTTTTTCTTTAAGATATCAGTATAGCCCAAGTGAGAGAATGTAAGACTCCATTAGGTAGGCCACACATGATCATCGGTTTAGATCATGACCGTTGGATTATTCAGATTGAGCGATTTAATGGGCCTCACTATAGTTGTGATAATTACAAATAGGTTTGGGGTAGGATGCTTAGACCGTGTTCCCTATGCGCGGTTATTAAGCCGGATATGAAAACCTACGGTGTGGAGACCCTGGAGGAGAGAAGTGTAATAGGTAAGCTTCTCTAGCTCTCTACTCTATAAATAGATGTCTTGGTCCCCTTACCAACATACAAGAGAAAGCCTTAGTCCCATTGAGAGGTTCTCCTAAAGGTGTAAGGTGCGGAAGATCAAGAGCCCCAATCAAGTATGGCTTTTCAGATTATAGTATGGAATCTCCATTGTTGATGCATAGATGATCCAATTATTTTGCAATATGTAAGATTAACAGTACTTTGATTGGCGCTAATCTAAAGTCAGTGAATAAGATCCACTCTTATTTAAGGTGGGGTGTGTACAAATCCAAAAAATGAGCCAAACTCAAAGCTCAAGTGCACCACACCATAACAAAGAGTATAAATAATAAGGCCCACTGTTGAAACTCTCTTAGGGCACACAATGATGCTTATTTTCCATCCAATCTGTTCGTAAGATCTCACAAACCTAGACGAAGGAAAAACATAAATATCAACTTGATTCAAAATTTAAATCACCACCGTTAGTTTTGGATCCTTAATTTTAAGACTCAGTTGGTTGGTGAACCTAACATTACCCGTTAGCTGGTGCCAAGCCTGTGGCCCACC
>PVNU02001496.1:0-68629 GCA_003013855.2 Liriodendron chinense | reverse complement strand
GGCTGCTGTCGGTAGTCTTGGGCAGACTCCGATGGTTGTGCTTGATTTGAACTGGAGGCCGGGAGGACCCGGCATGGTTGCTGAGATTGCTGAAACTGGGCCAACTTGATTGTTGGCTGCTGCGGTGGTCTGTGCTTGCATTGAATTGCAAGAGCATTTCTTGCATTGCTCTCATCCTTGTGCCAATTCTTGTATGATTGGCGTATTGTCAACGGGCTGTTGCGCTGGAGGTTGCGCTTCGGCTATTTCGAGAGCAGGGAAGTGATGAGTTTCTTCTTCGTGGTCGGACATGGCTTGCTGAGCCCGAGTGCGGATTATGCTGCGGAAGGAAGCTGTCTCCGAACACGTTGAGCCCGAGGTGGCGCAATGGTGAGGACTATACTCTTTTTGGGTTTTGGGATTTTCTATTTTTTGTTGGTTTTGGAATTTTCTATATTTTTTTTTTGTTTTGGGTTTGGGTAGAATGCTATGCAGATGAGATTGTATGAGGATTAATGACTTTCAAGTACGAGAAGGATTCTGTTTTTCAAGTCGGATCACGACTAGTGGGACTAGCTAATCCCCAGTGGAGTCGCCATTCTGTGGACCCTCGCCGATTTTCCCCGCGCTCCCACACGACGTCGTTCTCCCTTTCCCTTTCGGAAGAAGAAGAAGAAGAGGTGCGTGAGTGCGAAATCGCCGTTTGTGCCACTGGTTTGCCTCGTTCTAGAGGGCTTCGTTTGGTTGTCGTATTGAGCTGGATGTGTTTAAGTGAATTTATATAAGACCAGAGTCGCCACTAGCCAGTTACTTCGAATCTACAGTCGGCTAGACCCCGTAGAAACGTTAGAGAAGGGAATCGAAGATTCCTTCCTCTAAAATGACTCCTGTGATCTGCGGTCAGAGATTCAAGGTAAGGGATCACGGTTACAGGGTGGGAAGAGGTTAAGCACCCCACACACTGCCCGTACCGAAGTACGGTCTCTACTTCACAGAATCGATCGAATACTTGAAAGTCTAATTTAATCCTCGTACATTCTCATGAATGACATGATGCATGAATGCGGGTCTGAACAGTAAGAGTTTCTGATGAGCAGGTTCCAACAACGGGCAAGCCCAGAGCGTACGCTCGAACTGACAGGTGCTTAATGTAAGACGTATGCAGTGTGCTTGAATGATCAAGGTGTTTTATGGTGAAGCATGAATGCAGGTCTGAACAGTAAGAGTTTCTGATGGGCAGGTTCCAACAACGGGCAAGCCCAGAGCATACACTCGAACTGACAGGTGCTTAATATAAAGACATATGCATGTGTACTTGACGGATCAAGGTGCTAGTAGTG
This sequence comes from Liriodendron chinense, assembly GCA_003013855.2. Lineage (NCBI taxonomy): Eukaryota > Viridiplantae > Streptophyta > Magnoliopsida > Magnoliales > Magnoliaceae > Liriodendron > Liriodendron chinense. Next base: position 67,310 of record PVNU02001496.1, on the reverse strand, counting down.
AAGCAGGGGGTTGGAAGAAAAGTAAATGTTGCACTTATGCTAGATGCAAATGAGATGATGCTGGAAAAAGAGTAGCTGGATGGACGGAGGTGTCGCAAGGGTTGGCTTCGAGTGGCTGGATTAGGACTTAGATGGCTTGAGAGGCTTGGACCAGTGGTCAGGCTGGGCTGGACCAGGGTTAGACTCTCCTCACTCGGGCTCTCCTTGGTGGAAAAATGGGCTAAGGGCACTCGAAAAGGATGGACTCTCTCTGGACTCGAAGGGCTTCGAATGGATTTGAATAGATTCGAATAGATTGTTGAAATGAGAAAGGGAGGGGGGTATTTATAGCAGCAGAGAGTGGCAGATTGCGTAATTTTGTCCGGGCGGCCTGCCATGGGCCGCCCGTACGGCCGCTCGTCGGTTTCCAGCGAGTACGGCCGTTCCCTCAGGGCTGCTGTTGGACTCGCTGGTCGACTCAGTGAGTTGACTCAGCGGGTCGACTCGGTGGTTTGACTCGACGGGTTGACTCGGTGTTTTGACTCGACGGGTTGACTCAGCGGGTTAACTCAGCGAGTTGACCCAGTGAGTTTGACTTTTTTTTGGGATTTTTTGACTGGCCTTTTTTATGGGGGGTTTTTCAGGGTGGTTTTTAGGACTGGGTTGACTGGGTTCAGGCTTGAACTGGGCTATGGAATGGGGCTTACAAGGGTGAGTTTGGCTGAGTTTGGACTTGGGATTTGGGGGTATGGTCCTCCGTTCAACCAGCTATCTCTACCAACAGTGTAGCCGAAGGTGGGGTGTCTACACCATGGCATACATCAAACTGCCCATAGCACTTGAATAAGGCACATGAGACATAACAGGCTTTTCTTCATCTGTTTTAGGACAATGTTCAGAAGAAAGCTTGAAGTGAGCCGCGTGGGGAACGCTAACCTTTTTGAACTTGTCCATCTCATACTTTTTCAATACCTTCTCAAGATATTCTTCCTGAGATAACCACAACCTACTCCTCTTCCTGTCTCTATGAATATCTATGCCAAGAACCCTCTTTGCAGCCCGCAGATCCTTCATTTCGAATGTCCCTGAAAGATGAGTCTTCAACACATCGATGTCAGATATGCTATGACTGGCAATAAGTATGTTATCGACGTATAACACCAGTATGAGAAACTTCTCATCATTCAGTGTCTTGAAGTAGACACAATGATCGTACTCGCTCCTGGAAAAGCCCTGACTCATCTTGAAGGAATCAAATTTCTTGTACCACTGCCTAAGCAACTGTTTGAGACCGCACAACGATCTCCTTAACCTGCAAACCTTGTTCTCAGCCCCTTGCACTATATAACCTTCTGGTTGCACCATATAAATCTGCTCTTCTAATTCCCCATGCAGGAAAGTAGCCTTTACATCCATCTATTCTAACTCGATGTCATATTGGGCAACCAGCACCAACACGAACCTGATAGATACTTGCTTCACAACTAGCGCAAAAATCTCACTGAAGTTCACGCCTTCACGCTGAGTATACCCTTTCGCTACTAACCTTGTCTTGTATCTATCTGTTTTTTCTGAAAAATTCACTTGCACCCAATCGCTTTCCAACCCACTGGAAGCTCCATCTCTTCTTGCATTGCCGTCTTCCACTTTTCAGCATCTACATCCTGTAATGCCCCCTCAAAATTAGACGGATCTCCCTCATCCATAATGAGAGCGAATGCAATATTCGAGTCATCCCTATACTTTGCCGGTAACCTGTGATCCCTATGTGAATTTCTTCGCACAGGCGGCTGCTCCACCTAATCCTGTACCTCTATCTGCGGCTCAGTATCGACCCGTGTCTCATCTCTATCATTATGTGTATCAACAATTTCAGATTTTTCTGGTTCCTTTGTAGCATCCTTTCGGAACAAAGAACCCTCATCAAATTTAACATCACGGCTCAAGGTGATCTTCCGTATGACAAGATCATATATACGATAACACTTCATACCATCACCATAGCCCACAAAGATTCCTTTTTTGGCCTTATAGTCTAGCTTATCTCTCTCAACTGACGGTACATGAGAGTAAGCCTCACAACCAAAGACCCGCAAACTTCAGTAGTCTAGCGTACGACCACTCCACACTTCCTCAGGGATTTTACATTCAATTGCCATAGAGGGTGACCGATTTATCAAGTAATAAGCCGTGTTAACGGCCTCAGTTCATAGCTCTTTACCCAACCCAGCATTACTAATCATGAATCGGGCTCTCTCCAAGAGAATCTGATTCATCCGCTTTGCCACACCATTCTGCTCTGGCGTGTGGCACACTGTGTTGTGCCTCACAATCTCCTCCTTACAATACGTGTTAAATTCCCTGGAAGTGAATTCACCTTTATTGTTGGTTCTCAAAACTTTCAATTTTTACCTTGACTGATTCTCCACCATCGCCTTCCAATACTTGAAGGTCATGAAGACATCAGATTTATTTTTCAGAAAATAAACTCAAACCTTCCTGCTATAGTCATCGATAAACGACACGAACAACGATGACCCCCCAACAGAAATAACGGGCAACGGCCCCCATATATCGGAATGGACATACTCGAGCACCCTTTTACATATATGTTTTCCCCTTTAAAAGACAATCTAGACTGTTTTCCATACATGCAGTATTCATATATACTAAAGTCTACAGATTTAAAGAAAGGAATCAAAGATCGTTCAGAGAGTACCTTCATGCCCCGCTCGCTCATGTAGCTTAAGCGTGCATGCCACATGCGTGTAGACGTGGAATCCGCTACAATCGTTGCAGCTCCACCTACTGAAGTGCTCCCAATCAGCCTATAAATGTTTTTATGCCTCTGTCCTTTCATAATTACAAGGGCCCCCTTTGAAACTTTATAGAACTGGTCAAAACTGGTGAACTTGCACCCCAATGCCTCGAGTGCACCAAGGGAAATCAAATTCTTCCTCAACCTAGGAACGTGTCTCACTTCTGTCAAGGTCCGTTTGATGCCATCAAACATCTTGATACGCACAGTACCAATTCCCACAACCTTGCAGGCGTAGTCATCGCTTAGAAATACCGAGCCTCCCTCATACTCCCTGTAGGAAGAAAAGACGCTCTTATCCGGGCATATGCGATACAAAGCCCTGGAGTCTATGATCCACTCATTGCTGAGAGATCCAACCTTCGACGCCGTCAAGACCTCGCATACATCACTACCACCTTCTTCAGCTTCAGCAGTATTGGCTTCCCTAAAGGAGTCTCCTGACTTCTCCTTCTTATACTTAGGACTCTTGCAGCCCTTCTTCATGTGCCCAAATTGGCCACATCCCTAATATTTCAACTTCGCTTTACCCTTGCTCTTCGACTTAGATCAAGAATGCGACGATCCTTCACCTCGCTCAGAATTTCTTCCTCTCATAATCAGTGCATCGGAGGAAGAATTAGCATCACCGCTATTATGTCTCATTACCTTAGACTAAAGGACTGAGACAACGGTCTCAACACTAATAGCGTCCCTACCCGCACACAACGAGTCTTTAAGATACTTATATGAACTAGGAAGCGAGTTCAGCAAGATCAAGGCTTGATACTCGTCCTTCATCTGTTCACCAAAATCAAGCAACTTGCAAATTAACTTGTTGAACGTGCTAATGTGGTCCTCTACATCTGTCCCCTCCGCCATCTTCAAGGTGAAGAGTTACATCATTAGATACATACGATTTTCTAGAGACTTCTTTGTATAGATGTTCTCTAGCTTGGTCCATGTCTTTACAGCGGTCTTCTCCTTCATGACGTTATAGAGGACGTCATCAACAAGGCACAATTGAATTGAGGCCATAGCCTTCTTATCTATCTTGGTCCACTCATCATCTTTCATGTCGGTAGGTCGCTTTCCAAGGGCGTTCACAACCCCTTGCTGAGTTAAGACGGCCCTCATCTTCACCTTTCACAATCAAAGTTGTTTTTACCCGAAAACTTCTTAACGTCGAACTTCGCACTTGAAGCCATGAGATTGTCTCAGGAAACTTCTTCTTCAACCTTCCAACCTGGTTCTGATACCACTTGTTGGAAATTTGGTCAACGGAAGCAATGAAGAAGATCAAACAATCACCACACAGCCACACAATCAATCAACGCAAAAGTAAAAGAATTTTACATGAAAAACCCTTACGGGAAAAAAACCACGCACAAAACGACACCTCCACTATGATAAACAGATGATTACAGAGCTAATCTACCCAAGTAGATCCTAAAGATGAACAAAAGTTCTCAAACCTCACAATCCTCTCACCCAAAATCCTAATCTCGTGTTAGAGCACCTAGGTATTACTTAGATTACCTCCCAACACGATTAGTAAACGTTTATATAAGATAATCTCCGAATTTAGAAACATACATTGCGAAACCGCGCAAGGAATCCAACTCCCACACGTCGCCCGACCGGTCGGCGACTTACCAAATCGGTCCAGAGAGTTTTGCAAAAAAAAACATGCTTTCTGCTTCTAATTCGACTGGTCGGAGACTCTCTAAAAAAACTGTTAGCCCCCCCCCCCCCCCCCCCCCCCAACTGTGTAAACCTGCCCACTGGTTGATCGGTCGGTGGACTCTATATTTGCACAGTTTGAGGCCTTTACAACATGAACGTCTACCATTGAAAACTTCTTGGAGGTCAAAGAAGTTGGATCAATCTGATATTTGTTTTTTTTTCCTTCATTGGAGGCTATGTTACCTTTTGAACAGGTTGGATGGCAAATAAACATCATGGTGGACCCTAGGAAGGTTTCAACGGTGAGAATCATTGTCTCCACTGCTTTCTATGGTGTGGTCCACTTGAGCTTTTTATCTTCCTCATTTTTTGGCTCATGTCCTAAAATGATCTCTTAAAATGGATGGACGGTATGGATATAAGACACATATCATAGTGGGGCCTACCAAACTTGGTGACGTCAACACATCACTGAGGTCGGTGGTGTGTGGCACACCACGTAATCCGCTTCCAAAATATTCAATAGGACACAAAGGATCTATGGTCTGGATCAACTGAACAGGGGCCCACTTGTTAGGTTTTATATTCAGTAGAAATATGTAGTCAGATCCCTGGCACCAAAAGGGAAGAGGGATGCATTTGGGACCTCATCTCGCTTATGATCTAGGGCATGAAAAGGGAAAGCCTTTTTCAAATGCAAATTCTGGTTTTCTTGCCTCGCCCAAGTATAGAATCCTAGTGGTTGGATTGTAATTTCGAGTAAGCCAAATCGAAAGACATTCCACCCCAGATGGTTCCTCTACATCTAGAAAACAAAAGCTCACCCCACAATAAAAACCAATGCACTTCCATCCAAAAACCTCCAAATTTACATGGTGGCTCACGTGATGGTTATATTGGCCTGATTTTCAAGCATTCAAAGTGTGGTAGGATGACCTTAATTGGTAGGTTAGATTCCATAGAACCCAGTAGGCCCCACAAAAATATAACTTATTCTTCAAGGACTTGGAGAAAAAGTGACCTCCCAAGAAATTGCACCCAAATCCCTCCACGCAGCGAACTAGCCTGTTTGGACATAGAGAGAACCTAAAATATCAAAATCCAAAACCCCTACGAAATCTTTAGAAAATGACTTTTTTCTTCTTCTTTTTTTGAGATAGCTGAAATTTTATTAAAAGAGCCAAAACGAAGCTACAAGGGAGGGGGTGCCAAGAGGGCGGCCCAAGCCTACACAAGAAATTAATACAACAATCTCCCTCGAGATATTAGAGTAAGAAACCCATTCAACAAGTGCTCTTGACTAGAGGTGGGCAACGATCTGATCCGAGTCGAACATGGATTAGATCGGATCGTTCGAACAGGGTGGCTATGTTCAAACTCGGTTTGGTCTGACCCAACCATATTCAAACGTATGGATTTCAGACAATTTTTACGAGTTCGGACAAGTTCGAACAATTTCACTTTTCTTCACTTAAATTTTTTTTGTCTACTACTAAATAGTGAATACTAATTTGTTCACAAATTACATATCACAAATGACAAATCACAAGGTTTAAAGGTTTTAACGAACTAAATAAAAAACCAGAACATTGATAGTTAACATCCCCACTGTTTCCTGTGGTGGGGTCCACTCGAGCCTTCAATCCACTTCATTATTTGGATAATGCCATAAATGATCTTTAAAAAATGGATGGACGGCTTAGATAAGCAAATATATCACTGTGGGCCCCACAGAGCACTGACAGGACCGTTCGTCTCTAGATAGGTCCTGGTGGGGGTAGATTGGTAGAACCCAATCCGCGGACGTGAGTTGGCTGGTGACGTGAACACCAGCAAGCAAACTGGTGTCAAAGCTCTATGGGTCCCACCATGATGTATTTGTTTTATCCACTCCGTCCATCCATTTGTACAACTCATTTTAAGGCATTAAACAAAAAAATGAGGCAGATATAAAGCTCAAGTGGACCATACCACAAGAAACAGTGAGGAGAATGATGTCCACCATTGAAACCTTCCTAGGGCCCACGGTCATGTTTATTTGTCATCCAACCTGTTCTCTCTCTCTCTCTCTCTCTCTCTCTCTCTCTCTCTCGTCGAGTCGAGTTGAACAGGGTTGTGATTGAAACCGACTCAAATTTTTTTTCGAACTGACCTTGTGTGTTCGAACATGAAGACTTTCTGTTCTAACAGAGTTTTATCGAGTCGATCCGAGTCAATCCGAACGATCAAACTCGGTTCGTGTCCAACTCTACTCTTGACCTAGAAGTAACAATATCCCTTAGAGATATTGTTGAAGCATCTAGCATTCCTTTCTTCCCACAAAGTGCACTACATGGCAATTAAAGCCATCCTCCAAAGTCTTGTCTTGCCCTTCCCAAGCCGCATCCCATGCCAATAATAAGGAATTGATGAAGCACGGTAATGGCCACAAAATAAACAAAAAAAAAAAATTAGAAAGGACATCTGCCCATATCGACCCCACAAAAGGGCAAGCACAAAAAGATGGTCCATTGTTTCCTTGTCCTGCATGCATAACTTGTAAATAATGGGCAACAACATACTCCTTTATGAAGGTTATCAATAGTAAGGACTTTCTTCCTACCGGCAAGCCAACTAAAAGCCCCAGACTTTGGAGGGACATCATACTACCATACAACACTGGCTAGCCCCGCCTCGTAGAGAAAATCATGGGCACGAATGAGGGCATAAAAGGATCTTATGAAGAATCGCCTCAAGCTCCCAGCCTTCCAAAAAAGCTTATCTGCCTCATCACTACATCGAGTGTAGAGATGAATCCAGTCCAAAAGGCCTTCAATCAAATTTGGAGGCTTCTTCATCTTGAAGAAACTGCCTACCGGGGGGCAAGCGGAAGGATAAATCACTGATACAGGAAAAGCACACTACCACCATCGCAAAAGGATTCAGAGCCAAGTGGAAAATTCGAGGGACATCAAACTTCAAGGGGGATTCCCTAGCCCACGCATCTTCCCAAAACCCAACTCCAAGGAGAAGGCCACTACCCTTACAAAAGCCTCCTTCACATAAAGAACCCATTTCCATAATGCGGAAGCTCTGTACATCTGTGGACCCTCGTCGATTTCTCCGCGCTCCCACACGACGTCGTTCTCCCTTTCCTTTCGGAAGAAGAAGAAGAAGAAGAAGAGGTGCGTGAGTGCGAAATCGCCGTTTGTGCCACTGGCTTGCCTCGTTCTCGAGGGCTTTGTTTGGTTGTCGTGTTAAGCTGGATATGTTTAAATGAGTTTATATAAGACCAGAGTCGCCACTAGCCAGTTACTTCGAATCTACAGTCGGCTAGACCCCGTAGAAACGTTAGAGAAGGGGATCTGAAGATCCTTTCCTCTAAAATGACTCCTGTTGATCTGCGGTCAGAGATTCAAGGTAAGGGATCACGGTTACAGGGTGGGAAGAGGTTAAGCACCCCACACACTGCCCGTACCGAAGTACGGTCTCTACTTCACAGAATCGATCGAATACTTGAAAGTCTAATTTAATCCTCGTATATTCTCATGGATGACATGATGCATGAATGCGGGTCTGAACAGTAAGAGTTTCTGATGGGCAGGTTCCAACAACGGGCAAGCCCAGAGCATACGCTCGAACTGACAGGTGCTTAATATAAAGACATATGCATGTGTGCTTGAATGATCAAGGTGTTTTATGGTGAAGCATGAATGCAGGTCTGAACAGTAAGAGTTTCTGATGGGCAGGTTCCAACAACGGGCAAGCCCAGAGCATACGCTCGAACTGACAGGTGCTTAATATAAAGACATATGCATGTGTGTTTGAGTAATCAAGGTGCTTGTAGTGAAGCAGGGGGGTTGGAAGGAAAGTAAATGTTGCACTTATGCTAGATGCAAATGAGATGATGCTGGAAAATGAGTAGCTGGGTGGACGGAGGTGTCGCAAGGGTTGGCTTCGAGTGGCTGGATCAAGACTTGGGTGGCTTGGGAGGCTTGGACCAGTGGTCAGGCTGGGCTGGACCAGGGCTAGGCTCTCCTCACTCGGGCTCTCCTTGGTGGAAAAATGGACTAAAGGGGAAAGGGGACTTGGATCGCACTCGGACTGGCTGGACTTCGAATGGCTTGTTGAAATGAGAAGGGGAGGGGGGTATTTATAGCAGCAGAGAGTGGCAGAAGTCGTAATTTTGTCCGGGCGGCCTGCCATGGGCCGCCCGTACGGCCGCTCCTCGGTTTCCAGCGAGTACGGCCGTTCCCTCGGGGCTGCTGTTGGACTCGCTGGTCGACTCAGTGAGTTGACTCAGCGGGTCGACTCGGTGGTTTGACTCGACGGGTTGACTCGACGGGTTGACTCGGTGTTTTGACTCGACGGGTTGACTCGACGGGTTGACTCAGCGGGTTAACTCAGCGAGTTGACTCAGTGAGTTTGACTTTTTTTGGGATTTTTTGACTGGCCTTTTTTATGGGGGGTTTTTCAGGGTGATTTTTAGGACTGGGTTGACTGGGTTCAGGCTTGAACTGGGCTATGGAATGGGGCTTACAAGGGTGAGTTTGGCTGAGTTTGGACTTGGGATTTGGGGGTATGGTCCTCCGTTCAACCAGCTATCTCTACCAACAGTGTAGCCGAAGGTGGGGTGTCTACAGATGCCCCTCTTTGGCAGAGGTTGCATGCAACCGAATGCCAAAGCGAGTGGACACCCCACTTCTGACCCGGTCATTCATGGATCATGGTCTGAAATCTTTGCTTGCTTTTGCATCTGTGCCAGTTGATTGTTTGGAGATCGCTCACTTGCACATACCGCGAGAGTTTGGAGAAAACGTTGCGATTGTCCCTGCAGTTTGCTGCAACCTGGGTACCCAATCGCAACCCTTCCATTCCCGACCGGTACTAACATCGAAAAGGTACAGCAGAGCCTCTGCGTCGACAGTCTTACGAGGTTACTGACCCTGTGATTGATTGTATGTTTGATGTTTTCCCAGATCACTCCAGGAATACTTGTTTCGCTTGACTGTCAAAGTGGTTAGACGCCCTGCGTCCGATAGTCTTACGGGATTCTACTACGCCGACTTGGACTCAGTCAAGGTACTTCAGGCATCCACGCCTAGGTATGTGCGGGTGGGCTTTTCCACCCGATCTGCTGGTTTCGATGCTTGGTTTGCAATTCATTCTTTCCTTGATTGTGGTCTGGAATCTTTGTTGTCCTTTGTATCTGAGTCAGTTGATTGTCTGGAAATTGATAACTCGCACATACCGCGAGAGTTTGGAGAAAACGTTGCGATTGTCCCTGCAGTTTGCTGCAACCTGGGTACCCAATCGCAACCCTTCCATTCCCGATCGGTACTAACATCGGAAAGGTACAGCAGAGCCTCTGCGTCCGTTAGTCTTACGAGGATGCTGACCCTGAGACTGTTTGTGTGATGTTTGATGTTTTCCCATATCACTCCAGGAGTACTTGTTTCGCTTGACTGTCAAAGTGGTTAAACGCCCTGCGTCCGATAGTCTTACGGGATTCTACTACGCCGACTTGGACTCAGTCAAGGTACTTCAGGCATCCACGCCTAGGTATGTGCGGGTGAACTCTTTCCACCCAATCTGCTGATTTGGATACTTGGGTTACAATTCATCGTTTCCACCTGTTCAAATGGTTTCTGTGACCGAGTCTTTTGGCTTTCATCTTTTTTGTATCTTGGCATGTGGTACGACCGCACTGACACTAGAGTTCAGTTCGACCGTACTTTGAGTGCATTGGATCCGATGGTCTCCGGGGAAACCGCGAGACATCGGATCTTATTTGATTTTTGCGTCGGCTCCTACCCAGAGATATGGAAGATCTCCTGGTGTTTTGGAGGCAGAACGCTCTACTGAAAAAATATTTTTGGATTTTTTGAAAAGATACCCACTCTGGGGAGTGATACTCCGTGGGATTTTATTTGCAAATAGGAATATTTTTTGTCTTTTTGAAATGAAAATCTGGTTCGCATGTGCCTCCACTAGGGATGCCTGTGGGGTCTTTAGCTAACCGACTTTTATTTTGAAAGCAGGTAAACATGATGATTGATGCGATGGATGCTGATGCATGGAGATGCATGATGAATGCATGGCTTTGGCTCATTCTCTTTCAGTTTGATGATTTTGCTTTTGCTATGGGTGTAGAGAACTTTGAGCTTATTGCTTGTAGGGTTGTGCTTCCCTTGGGGATTTTTCTTTTTGATACGGAGATTTGGACAGCGGATTGGTCAAGATCCCGACCCGTGGTTGATCAGGTCCATCGTCCCAAGATGTTGTTTCTTTGCTAATGAGAATGTACAAGGATATCATTCGACTTCAAGATGTTCTTCTGGGCATTCATGTGGTTGAGATGGTGTTTGGTTGCCCGTTTTGGTCAAGATTCCAATTTGCGGGCGATTGGATCCGTCATCCCATACTGTGAAGTGAGCGGAGTTCAAGACTCCTGAATTGTAGTGCTGGGGATGCTAATTTTTGTGATTTTGCAGATATTTGGATCCGAATCTTTACCTGAGAGGGTAGAGATTGGTTTATTGAAAACACAGTAAATATTTTTGTGATTTTGAAAGTTTTGGCTGCAAGCAAAGGAAATATTTTTGTGTTTTTCGAAGAGGTGATTTTGCAATGTTTTTGTATTTTGTGATTTTTCTGAAATGCAGGGAAAAGATGTGGAATTTCCATCCACTTTCAGCTTCTACTGCTAGTAAGGCACCCGATCCATTTTACGTCAGCGAGCAAGACGAGTCTCACACAGTTAAGTGCCGTAGTTTTACATCTTCGGATGAGGGGATTTTGAGGGTTTTCAGTCAACACACCCACAAAGTTGCCTGTTCCTCATGTGCAATGCACATAGACCACGTATCGTCCGACGGACTCCTTCGACCACAAAATGAGCCACATCCTCACATTTCCCTTAGTCACTCCAGTTTGGGGTCTTACGTTGCTCACAATTCCGTGAGGGTGAGCTCCACCTCCCAACAGCCTTAATCCCCTTCATGAGTTCTAGGAACAGGGAACATCCGTCAGCTTCAACAGCGACTTCCAAATCAAGGTTGTCTATCACGGTGCGTTCAACACGAACAGGATTGCGGAGTTCTGCCCGCCACAGCCCTTACCTGTTTAAGAGATTCCAGACACCTGTACGATCAGGTGTCAGCCATGCCTGGAACAGGTTAGGAAAAAAAAGCCCCCGAGAAGTTAATCCCAGTGTAGTTTAAGGTCTTCGGACCGCTGGGGATAAATTGGTGCGTTTGAAACTAGTGGTGAAAATTTTTGTTCTATATTTTTTTGTTTTGAAAAGGTTCCAGATTTCAACTCGGGTGATCAAGATTGATACTGGTTTTTATGGAAAGTTTTAAAATATTTTTGGTATTTTTGAAATGATCCGGGTTATCGAACCATGATCCCAACGGTCGAGGCCGATGCCGGTTTTTAGTTGAAAGCGAGAAAGGTCCCCCGAGAAATTAATCCCAGTGTAGTTTAAGGTCTTCGGACCATGAAACTGTACAAAAGAGGGGCAAACATGTTTTTTTTTTAATTTTTGGAAAAATGTCCGGTGTCAGCGGATGGACAATCCAGACTGATGCCAGTTTTTATTGAAAATCTCTCGGGATGTCGATCCCGACGTAGTTTAAGGTCTTCGGACCCAAAACTTTAAAAGCGGGGCTGGTAATATATTTTTATGATTTTTGAAAATGTCCGGAGTCATTGATCTCGATGTGAGCAAACAAGACCGACGCCGGCTTTTATTGAAAATCTCTCGGGATATTGATCCCGACGTAGTTTAAGGTCTTCGGACCCAGACTTAGTAAAAGGGGGGGCAAACACATTTTTTTGTTTTTTTTGAAATGATCCAGATCATCAGATCTTGGCCTGAAAGGCTGGGATCGATGTTGGTTTTTATTAAAAATCTCTCGGGACGTTGATCCCGACGTAGTTTAAGGTCTTCGGACCCAAAACATGTACAAATAAGTGTTGGAAATGCATTAAATATATTTTTGTGGTTTTTGAAAATACCCGGTGTCGTCGGATCTTGATTCGAGCAATCAAGACCAATACCGGCTTTTATTGAAAATCTCTCGGGATGTGAATCCCGACGTAGTTTAAGGTCTTCGGACCCAGACTTGTACATAAGAGCAACAATCCAGGTTGGAGACTGCGGGAATTCTCTTTGGAATGGTTCGGATCATCAGGTCATGCCTTTGGATGGTTGAGATCATTGTTTGACCAAGTCAAATTCTTCTTTCTTTTTCTTGGAAATTCCATGGAACTTTTCCACATCATCCACCCAATTTCTCACCCATTTCTCATGAGATGAGATTTTGGTGAGATTTTCTCTTTTTTCTCACCATTCTCTTCCATCACTTCATTCTTACATGAAGGTACAAGATTCACTTGCAACCACCCTTCCCAAGGAGGAGTTTTTCCCAAGGAGAGGGAGAGGGAGGTCGTTTCACCTTGGTAGAGGCTAGGACGGCCTCCCATGGGCCGCCCGCCCGGTCTCTGCCTCCTGGTCTCTTCAGGGGGCTGGGTAAAAGGGTGCCTTCCCCTTTTCTATATAACATGGGACACCCTCCCCCCCTCAAACGTGCAATCTCTCTCTTCTCTCTCTCATACTCTTTCTTTCTTCAAGTTTCCTCTCTCTTCTTTGGTGGTCCTTTGCTCTTTTCAAGTGGTGGGCCTTAGAGAAATCTTGGGACAGCAAGGTGGTCCTTCTTTGGTGAGTGGTAAAGGTATGGACCACTTCCTTTTTCTTTCTTGTCCTTTTCCATCTTCATTGTCTCTTCTCATGATCCTTTTTCTTTTTCATGTAGCTATTCAAAGGGGTGTGAAGGTGGGCCCAAGCATTCTTGATCTTTTCTTAGATCTCAAGTCTTTCAAAGGTGGTGCTTGGAGAAGGACATTGCAAGCTCTCCACTTCATCATTTTTTCCTTTTTCACACTCCCTCCATGTGCATGTAAGGAGTAATTTTGCCATGTCATCAAGTGTGCATGGTAAAATACTCTATCTTTTTCATGGGAGTTGGGCCTCTTTTCATGTGTATCAAATGGACTCAAAGTGAAGTCATGGCCCTTGGTGTATTTGATGGGCCCAATCTTCATTTTGGGCTCCCTCATGCTTTCTTGCCTTTGTCATTTTTCCTTTGGAACTATCCTTTCTTTTCCCTCTTCTTTTCAAGATTTGGGCCCATGGGCATGGTAGGGCCCATCTTTAAGTTTTGGGCTCATGGGGCTCACTTTGGGTGACCCCATCTTTCTTTACATGTGTATGGATCAAGGTGGCTAGCCCATTCTTCATTTTGGATCTCAAGTGGGCTAGTTTTCCTAGGTGGGCTTATATGGACAAGTAGCCCAAGTCTTCCACTATTTCTTTGATTATGATGTATATCTTTGCACAAAGTGTGGTGGGCTCCTTGGAGTTTTTCATGTGGATGGGCTTTTGGGCCTTCATTGAAACTTGGGCACTTCTTTGAACCATGTGTGCCCCACTACACTTTGTTCATGTAGGCTTTTTCTTTTCATGCTTTCTCTCTTGATGGATGGAGGACTTGAGTTACTTGACCCTCTACAAGTCCCATGAGTGAGTTGTTCCCACAATCTCACTAAGTTCAAATGGCTTCCTTTGTGGTAGGAATGTGATTCTCAAGAGTTTCCCTTTAATGTTATCAACCTCAACTGGATGATCCTCAAGTGAGTGTCCATACAACCATAGCTCCTTGAACTTTTCTATGGGGGCTTGGTGGATCACCCATCATCATTCAAATATGAGTGATTTCTTCTTCCATTTGTGAGAAGGAATGGTACCCATAAGTTACCCATTTTTGTCCCATGCCTTGGGACATTTTGGATTTTGATCTTCAAGTGGGCTATGTGTACCATTCTTATCCATTTTCATGATGGTTGGGTGACTCATCAAGCCATGCTCTTTTGTGCTCAAATGGTCTCCCTTTTGGTGAAAAAGTTGGTTCACATAAGTTGCCCAAACTTGCCTTTTCATGGGTATTTTCAACTTTGATTCTTCATGTGGGCTATGTGCATCGACTTTCTACCCTTAGCTTCTTTGATTCATATGTTTGTGGGTAGACCTCCTTGTTGCATTTTCGTGGTCAAAATTTTCATCAAGATGAGGCACATAAGGTTGCCCATGGTTAACCCATGAATGGGTCCTCATGTTCTTCAAGTGGGCTATGTGCTCTCTTCCAATCCATTGAGATGAGGCATTTGGGTTGCTCTTGGGGGCCCGTTTCCTTTCTATTCCCCACTTGTCCATGCATATGTGTAAAAAGATGGAGGCATCCTAAGTGAGAATCATGACCTTGGCATAAAAGTGAGTCAATTCTTGGCCACATGTGGACTTTGAAGAGGAACTTCTCATGTGAAGTAGGATTCTTGTTCTTTGTTGATCTCATGGCACTTGAGTGCATTTGTTGTCCAAAATGTGTCCTTGGATGATGGACTTTTCTTACCTGAGGCATGCCATGCCACCTTCTTTAAGGCAGGCCTTACTTTTTCCAATGGGTCCAACACATATCCTAAGTGACACATGGAGTTGGACTTTAGATTTTGCATTTGAATGCGAGTCCAATCCCATGGGTTTCTTGGATGAGAATTTGGATTTTAATGGGTAAAGGATAGGGACTTACCTTGCCAAGCTTGTAGGATTCCATGGCGGATGGTACCAGGGGCCACCAAGTGGTTGACGAGGATGATCCTGCTTTCATTGTCCGCCGAGGGGACCACATGTGTTCCCTAGCTATGGAGCATCAACCTCTTCCTGCTATCAAGGGTCGAGGTACCAGGGATCGCTGGGACAATTGGATGAAGGAGCCACAGCCCTTGCTTGAGCGAGTACTAGATGGTACTCCTTTTGCTGGCCTCCTCACCCTACGCTTCCATAATAACGACGCCAACCGCATGATGCTTGCGGCCCTTTGTGAGAGGTGGCGGGATGAGACCCACACCTTCCAGCTTCCTTGTGGAGAATGGGGGATAACCCCTTTGGACATTTACATGCAGATAGGTTTCCCATTTCATGGGGCAATTGTCCCTCAAGTTAGCTCTTTAGCTCCCCTCTCTTCCACTGATTGGCTGCGGCTTGTCGGTGACGTCCCTCCTGAGGGTGAATTCCAAGGCCATCAAGTGAAGATGCGATGGTTTTACAACAATTTTGCTTCCGTCGTCCCT
The DNA here is from genome assembly GCA_003013855.2 of Liriodendron chinense. Classification (NCBI taxonomy): domain Eukaryota; kingdom Viridiplantae; phylum Streptophyta; class Magnoliopsida; order Magnoliales; family Magnoliaceae; genus Liriodendron; species Liriodendron chinense. The sequence goes on along the minus strand of PVNU02001496.1, from coordinate 51,679 downwards.
ACCACCGAGCGAGAGGCCCTCCACAAGGCGCGGGCCATGATCACTTATGCTTTTGGATCCTTTCTTTTTTGCCATGCGAATGAGAGAGTTGATCCTAAATTTCTTCGTTTAGTCGAGGATCTTCATCACCCCTATAATTGGAATGGGGCCATCCTGACCCGTCTCTTTCAAGGTCTGGACAAGACCTGTCGGCATAGCCGGTCCTTCACAGGCTTCTGGCCTGTTGTTGAGGTACCTCTTCTTTCATCCTCTTTGGAGCCGTTTGCCTCCTTTCTCTCTCTGATCATTAAATGTACTTTCATCCAGACCTGCTTTTATGACCATTTTCCGCATCTTGCGCCGAGGATGCGAGATGACATTGAACCCGCTCAGTATCGCCACATGTACCGACATCAGCAGAATCGTCAGCGGAACTCCCGAGTTCCCGGGGACAATTGGCGTGCTGATATAGACGGGCTGACCGTTGAGGACGTAAGTATCTTGCTTGTCTTTGTCCTTGTACTGTACTTGTAACTGATCGTGGTAACCTCTTCTACTGCAGTTTGCCCGGATGCCGTACGTTAGTTTCCCTCTCTACTACACACCCCAGCGCGTGGAGGCATATGATGCTTCATGTCTCCGTATTATGCTTTCTGACGCTGAGTCCTTCCAATGGTACTTGGGAGAGAGATTGCTTCGGCAAGTCACTGGGGTAGCTCGGGTCCCCTGTTCTGCACCTCCTCCAGCTGCTCGGATGCCAGCTGATGAGAGAGTTGAGGCTCTGGTGGGCCAGCCTGGCTTCCGTTTCACGATCCCGGATCGTGATTATGACGAGTAGTATCTGCTATTTGGCCAGGGGCCTTTGCTTCCTTCGCTTTACGTTCCAGGTGGCCGTCGCAGGTATGCTGGAGGTTCAGTGACTGCTCCTTTGATGGATCTTTATCGTCGGGAGCGGGACGCGAGGAGGGGCGATGATGATTATGTTGGTGACTTGTAGCTGGCTCTGCTTTATATGGCCTTGTACTTTTGTTTTTGTCCCCTTTTGTATCAAGCCCTTTTGGATGAATATACAGGCTTTGATTTCTCCCAAATTCCTTGGTGATGTCTGGATGCTTTGACTCTTGACTCATTCCTTCATGATTTGAGACTGCTTAGTTGCATGGGTGATGACTTGAATGGTTCAGATTGCTTGATTAGGCCTTGTGGGCCCACTTGATGTTTAGATCTTGGATTTTGGCCCTTCTTTTGATGATCGAACCTTTGATCTTGCTGCTCCATGACTTGTGTAAGCTTTCCAATGGTTTGGATCTTGATGATTTGGCCCTTCTTTTGATGATCGAACCTTTGATCTTGCTGCTCCATGACTTGTGTAAGCTTTCCAATGGTTTGGATCTTGATGATTTGGCCCTTGAATGGTTCAGATTGATGGATTTGGCCCTGTGGGCCCACTTGAGACCTTAGCTTTACTTTGGGGCACTTCTTTTGATGATTTGTGAGGTTAGGAATGCTTCTCATGGTGTGGATGATGGCTTGAACGTCTCTGATCGCTTGATTTGGCTTTGTGGGCCCACTTGATGACTAGATCTTGGATTCTGGCCCTTCTTGTGATGATTAACCTTTGATCTTGTTGTTTCATGGCTCATGTAGGTTCTTCAATGGTTTGGATCATGATGATCTAGTCTTTGAATGGCTTGGATTGCTTGTGGCCCCCACTTGATCACCTTTCCTTCTCTTTGGCTTGATCATCCCTATTCCGGTCACATTGCTTCATGATTGGACCAGTGGGGCACCTTTTGTATGATCTTGATCATCTTCAGTCGAAATCTGGAGTGGACCGGAGCCTTGGGCGGCCCACGGAGCGCCATCTACTGACGTGGACTGTCAGCCTCACCTACCAAAAGCCCTGGAGCCAATCCCGCGGAGAGAGGGGATCTGCGTCCGTACGGGCGGCCCAGGGCAGGCCGCCCAAGGCTCGCCTCTTGAGCGGCCTGGGCTGGCCCTGGTTCGGACATCCTCTGCTGTCCCTTTTTCCTGTCCCCCACATTCTCTGTGCCTGTTTTTTCGATTCAGCCATGAATCTTCTCTTCCCTTTGTCTTTTCTCTTCATCTTGTCCTCTTCCCATTTTGTCCTTTCTTGGGCAGCTTTGGATGGTGACTTGTGGGCCATAGTGGGAGAGGTCGGTGGGTCCCACACTCCAGCACTTGGTGAGGGCTTTAATGATGGAGAGATTCCTTTGATGGAGGGTATAGATGGTGCATTGAATGGAAGCATTGATGAGGGGTTAGGGAATGGAGTTGGTGGAGCTTTGAATAGCTCCATTAATGGTGGGATGGCTGGATTTTCTGATTTGAATGGGGCCCTCATTATGGGAGGAATGGATGGTATGGATGAGATGATGGGATGGGACATAGGTGAGGCTATGCATCCCTTGAATGTGGGTCCCATGGATGATGTGATGGACGGTGATGATGGGACTATGAGGGACATAGATGGGCTGATCTCATGTCTGGATGGTATGGATGGCTCAGATGGTACCTTTGACGGTTTGGATGCTCTGGATGAGGGCCGAGATGTGCAGTATACTTGCTTGGGTGGACTTGATGTGATCATTGATGATGTCCCCCTGATGATGAACGGTGTGGATGCCTCGATGATCCCTTTGATCGGTCAGGATGATGATTGGATTCATGATCTCCTACTGGAGAGGGCCGCAGGTCCGGATCTGGCAGTTGATTCTTCGATCGGGGTAACCGAGACCCTTTTGGATGGTTCAGATGTATTCTTTGACGGTCAGATTAGCCAGGATGTCACGATGTGCGGTGTGATCTTCACTGATAGTCCTTTTGATGGAGAGCATTGTCCTTCCTTTGGTCATCGGCCCTTTGCGCACTCTGTTCACGAGGTGGGCGAGTCTTCTCATGCAGCTGAGATTATGACAGTTTCAGATGGCGATGCGACTATATCAGACATAGCCGCCACTGAGGACAGGTCAGGGGCTGTCGAGTCGGCAGAGGTTCCAGCTTTTCCTTCTCCTTCGCCTGTTGACCTTCCGATCCTTGATGAGTTGTCCTCGATTTCTGGGCCTTTTGTGCTGGAGGGGATACCGGTGAGGACTTGTCAGCTGCTTCCTCCTCGTTCTTCCTGCTCGCCACGACTGCTTGCTTGGCTTGATAGCTTGTCAGCTTATGAGATTCGAGATTTGGAGTCTTATGGCTTTGGCAGTCTGATTCATATGGCTAGAGTTGACATTGACTGGAGGATGCTCGGAGCTGCCTTGATTGACTGGGTCCCTTCGTTGAACTTGTTTGCGTTCAACGATATGGAGATGGGGCCTTCTTTGGAGGAGCTTGCACGCTTGACAGGCTTACCCTGGGATTATGCTCAGTACTTCTCGCCGAAGCATCGCCGAAGACTGCTACACCGCAGAACTGGTTTGGGATCCCCTATCTTGTTCGGCCTGCAGCTAGTGGCCAGGATGCTGTAGTGTTCTCTTTGGACCTGCTGTATGATCTTTTTTCGGGTCCCCAGAGTACGGCTGGTTCTACCTTTGCTCGGAACGCACTGATGTTTTGCTTGATTGCTGAGGTGCTGTTCTCGGGATGGCGCAGGTCCCAGACTCCTTTGCTTTTTGAGGTGATGAGCCGAGCTGTCCGTCGGCAGGGGATCATTTCTCTCATCTTGGCCGAGCTATTTGATGGGCTGACCGACTGTGCCCTGGGCCGCACTCGTGTCCTTCGCGGCTGTTGTGCTTTCCTTCAGGTATCTTTTCTGCACCTTTTTTCTTCTTGCTTTGCTAGGAATTATTTTGCTCTAGCTGAACTTCTTTTGCTTTCTGTGATCAGGTATGGCTATGGGAGCGTCTTTCTCTGACCGTTCCTGTACCTCTTCCTGGCATCCCGGGCTCTGACATTATGCGTTATATCATCGAGTTCCTTCCTCATACAGCCAGGATGAGCGAGCCCCTGTATCGCAGGATGTTCGCTGAACTTCGTGACTGGAACGTTCGTTGGGAGTCATCTTGGCTTTCACTTCCTCCAGTGCTTTGCGATGCACACCGCCATCCTCTGATGTTGGTAGGCTTTCGATCCTACTTTTCTTACCATCCGATCCGGTTCCTGCGGCAGTTTGGGTATGAGCAGGATGTTCCTCCTTTTGCTTTCACGGGTATCGGGCGTCGAGTACTCCCCTCTAGATCTTCTGACTTCAGGACCCGGATTGATTGTTCCTGGGCGAGTTATTTGACAGCTAATTTGTTGGGATTTGAGCTGCGGACTTTTCCGATGGCGACCGCCCCATATCAGTACTGGGTTGCGGAGCAGTCTTTGTATCGACGTATCCCTTGTTGGCACCAGACTGCTGATGAGGATGAGCAGGATATTCTTGGAGATGCTGGCTCTTCATCTGGTTCATATGAACCTTTTGAGGAGCGCCCTTTTGTCGATCCTGGCTTCCTTTTGGCCACTCATGGCCATCTGCTGTCTGAGATCTCTGCACTTCGGTATCATTGCGAGATGATGTCGAGGAGATTGGCTGCCGATCAGAGATTGTCTGATGAGGAGACAGCGATCCGTACCCTTGAGCGCGATGAGGCGCATTACCTGCGTATGGAAGTGAGCAGGTTGAGAGCGAGACTATCTTTTTATGAGTCAGAGGACTCACCTGATGTGGCCGAGGAGGAGGGTAGAGATTGATTGTGTTGGCCACCTGCACACTGATTTTTGCATATATGATTGATGATGATGCATTTTTTTGTATTTTTTAAAAAGATGATATGTGTAAGAGAAATATAATGCATTTAATTGAAAAGAGAAAAAACTGTTTGAAAATCTACTGTGCCATGAGTTGTCTTGTGAGTGTGTCTGGATTTTGTGTCGGGATATAGGAATCAGAACTGGGGCTCGGTCAATGATTTGACCGATATCTCGAGATTTGACTTGCTTGATCCTTTGGTTCCCTAGAGATGTAGGCAACGGGAACTCTCGTTTCCTGAGATTGTCAGAGTCTGTAGAGTTCTTCGCTCCTGACTGCGCTTCTTCTTGTTCTTGAACTGTAACCGCTTGAACTGATCTGGACCGTCTGCTTTCTTGGTACCTGCACTTTTATTTTTTCTTTTCTTTTTTTTTTCTTTTTTTCTTTTTTTTCATTTTGAGCCATTTTTGCCTGTAGTGCTCTTTCGAGTTTTCACCACAGCCGGCTTTTTCCCGTCATTTTTGCCCGTGGCGCCCTTTCAGGTTTTCACCACGTCCCGGGTATTTGGTCTTGCCTGCCCCTTGGCAGCTGTGCTGTTTTTACCCTTGGCGCCCTTTCAGGTTTTCACTAAGTCCGCTGTATGCCCACTGTTTTTACTCGGAGCGCCCTTTCGGGTTTTCACTCCGCCCTCTTTGTTTAGGCACACATTTTCTTTTTTCTTCTTCTTCTTCTTTTTTTCTTTTTTTTTTCCTTTTTTTTTTCTTTTCTGGATCTCTGGATAACTGCGGCGGCTAGAGGTCGGGAATCCGTCGTTGCCGGCTGATGGCAGTCCTTCAGCTCTTATCCTGAGTTACGATAATGGAGCTGTCGGTCTTTGCTAAAGACCCCTCTGAGATGGATGGATGGATGACTGTGTTTCTTCTTGGGTTGATTTTTTCTTGGGTGCCTTACTTTAGCTTCCCTTTTTTCTTTCTTTTTTCTTCTTTTCTTTTCTTTTTCTTTTTCTTTTGCATTCTTTTTCTCTCTCTTTTTTTGTCCCTTTTTGAATCCCCCCCTTTTTTTTTTTGTATTTTTCTCTTTTGGAGTCCCCTTATTTGAAACACTTGTTGGTGGACGGGAATGATTTCTCAGAGGTCTTAGCTTTGACCCCTTGACTTCAGCTCTATTAAAGTAACTCTTGATAAGGTCAGAATGACTTACCCGTGAAAGATTTTCACGTTGTCGGCGTTGGTTGGCTCAGGAAGATCCACCCCTCTCATGCTGGTGAGTCTGAGGGCGCCTCCGGGAAGTACTTCTCTGATGATCAGCGGCCCGTCCCACGAGGGTTTGAACTTTCCTCTGGGGTCCGGAAGGTGCGACGGTAGAATCTTCTTCATGACCATGTCGCCTACCTTGAAACTCCTTTTTCGGACTCTCTTGTTGTAAGCCCGAGCGATCCTTTTCTGATAGCATTGTGAATGACTTAGTGCACGCATGCGCTTTTCATCTGCTAGCTGCAACTGATCGAATCTGGCCCGTTGCCATTCTTCTTCTTCAATTCCGCTTTCTAATAACACCCGAAGTGATGGTATTTCCACTTCGACTGGTAGAACTGCTTCCATTCCATAAGTAAGCTCGAAAGGAGTAACGCCCGTAGCAGACCGTACAGACGTTCGATAGGCCCAAAGTGCATATGGGAGCATATCTGACCAATCTCGATAGGTCACGACCATCTTCTCGAGTATCCTGACGATTGTCTTGTTTGCGGCTTCTACCCCACCATTCATCTGGGAACGGTAGGGGCTTGATCGATGACGTTGGATCTTGAACTTGCTGAGGAAGTCATCCATCTTCTTGTTGACGAAGGGGGTTCCATTATCTGTGATGATAGCATTGGGGATTCCGTACCGGCATATGATGTTGTTCTTCATGAATTTGATCACTTGAGATGCTGCAATCGTGGTGTATGAGGCTGCCTCTACCCACTTGGTGAAGTAGTCGACTGCCACAAGTATGTACTCGTGACCATTTGATGCTTTGGGACTGATCTTGCCGATGATGTCGAGTCCCCACATGGAGAAGGGCCAGGGGGTGGTCAGGTTGTATAACTCTGATGATGGGGCATGGATTTGATTCGCATGCTCTTGACACTTGAAGCATTTTCTGACGTGCTTGCAACAGTCTGTCTCCATGGTGAGCCAGTAGTAGCCGAGTCGTAGAATCTTCTTTGCCATCATGTGCCCATTCATGTGTGGGCCACAGATTCCTTCTTGTATTTCTTTCATGATCTTTGCAGCTTCTGTTTCATCGACGCATCGGAGGAGGATGTGATTATAGGATCGCTTGTAGAGAACTTCGCCACTGATGGTGAACTGGCCGGCCAAACGTTGGATGGTTCGGCGATCTGTTGCGGTTGCTGATTCTGGATACTCCTGGGTTTCGAGATATTGCTTGATGTCGGCATACCAGGGTTTGTCAGGGACAGCTTCGGCTTCTTCTATTTGCAGGCAAAAAGCAGGTTCTTCTTGAATTTCGACTGTGAGCTCCCATTCTGAAGCTCCTTTTGGGATCTCGAGCATTGATGCGAGCGTGGCGAGAGCATCTGCAAACTGGTTCTTGGCTCTGGGCATGTATGAGAAAGTGATTTCCTTGAATTCTTCGATCAGATTGTCAAGATACACATGATATGGTATCAACTTCTCGTCTTTGGTCTTCCATTCGCCATTGGTCTGATTGATGATAAGCTGTGAGTCTCCCAATATTCGTAGCTTCTTGACGCCCAAGATTATGGCTTCTCTTAAGCCAGCGATGCATGCTTCATATTCTGCCATGTTGTTGGTGCACTCGAATGCGATGCGCCTCGAGATAGGAATAGGGACATCATCTGGAGAGTAGAGGATTGCTCCAATACCATTCCCTTTAGAATTTGCTGCGCCGTCGAAGAATAATGTCCATTCATCTTTCTTCTTCTTTTCATCCTCTTCAATGAGCAAGAGATCTTCATCAGGAAAGAACGTCTTGAGCGGCTGATAATCCAGGAGAGAGTGAGCCGCAAGATGATCGGCGAGGGCCTGTCCCTTGATTGCCTTTTGAGTGACATAGGTGATGTCGAACTCAGACAGGAGTAGCTGCCATTTAGCTATCCTTCCAGTGAGTGCCGGTTTCTCGAACAGGTACTTGAGCGGATCCATGTGAGCGAGAAGGAGAATAGGAATGCAATCATGTATTGACGGAGTCGCTGAGTTGCCCAGACTAGGGCGAGGCAAGTCTTCTCGATCTGGGAATACCTGGTCTCGTAGTCGGTGAACTTTCGACTCAAATAGTATATTGCTTGTTCTTTCTTCCCGGTTTCGTCGTGTTGGCCGAGGACACAGCCAATGGCTTCTGCTGCTACCGAGATGTATAACAATAGTGGTCGTCCAGGAGTGGGAGGCACTAGGACTGGAGGATTCATGAGATATTTCTTGATGCGGTCGAAGGCGACTTGGCAATCATCATTCCATTCTTTTGGGACGTTCTTCCGAAGGAGCTTGAATATTGGCTCACCGATAGGTGTGAGCTGTGCGATGAAGCGACTGATGTATTGAATTCTGCCGAGGAAGCCACGAATTTCTTTCTCTGTTCTAGGAGGGGGCATCTCGATGATTGCTCTGGTTTTGGTCTCGTCGACCCTGATGCCGTCCTCGCTCACCATAAAGCCGAGGAGCTTACCTCCCATTGCACCGAAGACACATTTCTGAGGGTTGAGGCGAAGCTTGTACTTTTCTAATCTGTTGAATAACTTCTTCAGATCTTCAAAGTGTCCTTCAATTGTGCGAGATTTGACGATCATGTCGTCCACATATACTTCGAGCTCTTTGTTCATCATGTCGTGGAATAGTGCTGTCATTGCTCGCTGATATGTTGCTCCTGCGTTCTTCAGACCGAACGGCATTACCCTGTAACAGAAGGTTCCCCAGGGAGTGATGAACGATGTCTTCTCGCGATCTTCGACGGCCATCTTGATCTGATTGTAACCTGAGAACCCGTCCATGAATGAGAAGATCTTGTATCCTGCAGTGTTGTCGACTAGAGTGTCGATATGTGGCAAAGGGAAGTCATCTTTTGGACTGGCTTTGTTGAGATCTCGGAAGTCGATGCACATTCGAACCTTGCCGTCCTTCTTTGGTACTGGCACGATGTTGGCGAGCCATTCAGGGTAGTTGGAGACTACCAAGAATCCCGCGTTGTACTGCTTGATGACTTCATCTCGGACTTTCAGAGCCCATTCTGGCTTCATTCTTCGAAGTTTTTGCTTCACGGGCTTCATATCTGCCTTGGTTGGCAGATGGTGTACAACGAGCTCTTCATCGAGCCCCGACATGTCTTCATATGAGAACGCGAAGTTGGACAATCTTGGAGCTAGGAACTCTATCATTTTCTGTTTCATCTCAGGTGGCAACGATTTTCCAATGCGTACTTCCCTAGGGATCTCAGGCGTCCCCAAGTTTACTATCTCGAAATCATCGGCTACAACATTGGCTTTAGATTCAAACTTTTTGAGGAGATCCTCTAGTTCGGGAGCTGGATCATCATCTTCCTCATCCCGAGCTTCGTCCAGACCCATGAGTTCGAAGTCTAATTCGATGTCGAAATCATATGATTCGACTTCGAACTCATGCGACTCTTTAGACGAACTTGGCACACTATTGAATGCAGGGAAAGAAATATTTTTTGATTTTTGAGATTTTTCTGAAATTGAGATGCTAGATGTTTTTGGTTTTTGAAAGTTTTTTATTTTTTTGGCTTTTCGAAATTCGCGGGACTTTGAACAAGCGGGCATTGCAGACCATGATTGATCCCAACTTGTTTCAAAGTTCCGGTCGCTGCCTAAACAGGCGTTTTTTTTTGGAAGCCAGAGCCCTCAGATGGCTCTTTGGCTGATTCAAAAGTGAGGGGAACGGATGACCATTCAGGACCCCACACTTCCTCCCCTGAAGAGGTGGGGGTTGATGTTTTGGGTAAAGAATCATGGTCTGGCCCAATGACCATGACTTCTTGCTGGTCGGGTTCGAGATCTGAGTCGCACTCAGTCCCTCCCGGATCACTTACCTCGCATTGCAGTTCGTCTGGTTCCACAGCTAGACACAAGTTTGGAACCTGGACATCAGACCAATCTAGGGCTGGCCACTTCCCTTTCTTGGTCCAATGGATGGGCTGCTTCTGCCCCTGGCTGATGATTGATGATGTTGACTTTGCAGAGATGGGCAAGTCGTGCCCCTTGCTAATTGGTGATGAGATGGGCGAGTCGTGCCCCTTGCTGATTGAAGTGGGCAGGTTGTGCCCCTGGCTGTTTGAAGTGGGCAGGTTGTGCCCCTGGTTGATTGAAGTGGGCAGGTTGTGCCCCTGGTTGAGAGAAGTGGGCAAGTTGTGCCCCTGGTTGGGAGCAGGTGTCAGAGTAACCTGGTCCTGAAGCTGCTGTATTTGTCTTCCTTCTTCGTCTTCATCATTTCCTCCTTCTTCTGGAGGCTTAGAGGGTTCGAGAATCTGATCCCATCGAATGGGGGGCCACGTGGCCCAAACTAGGCTCATCGGGAGGCCTTTGTGTAGTGCAGTCGGTTGATTCCCTCCTGAATCTTTGCAAGGTTCTCCTGGCTTGACGAATTGGATGGGTGAGCACCGAAATTTCTTCCTTCTCTTGTCCATGAAGGTTGCCCTGTATCCGAGTCCCCATTTGCGTTGGTTATATACCAGCGGTACCTTTCTGGACTTGAAGTGATTCTTCATTCGGTATTTGAGGCTCAGACGCTCTGCCGGTGAGAAGACACGGTCCACCCTTGTTGGTTCTGGATTGGCGATAGAGTTCACAGTCTCAAATTCGAAACTGTGAAATGGGATGTCTTCTTTAGAGTGTTGGATATCGATGACCGGGATGTCTGGTTCAGTGGCAGCAGCATTGGAAGGAATGATGAGCTCCTTCTCTGCGTGGATAGAGATCACTTGATTTCCACAGATGTACTTCACCCGTTGATGTAAGGTTGATGGCACAGCTCCAACCTTGTGCAGCCACGGTCGTCCGAGCAACATGTTGAAAGAGGCTGATATATCCAAGATTTGGAATGTGATGGTGGAGACTTCCGGGCCTATCTGTACCTCTATGTCGACTTCCCCTTCCACTGATCGGCGGGTGTTGTCGAATGCTCTGACACATATGGTGCTGGGTCGAAATGAAGAGGGACTGATTCCCAAACGTTCCGCAGTCTTGAGTGGGCAGACATTTAAGCTTGAGCCATTATCGATAAGGACCAGCGGAACACAGAGGTCTTTGTATCGTAAGGCTATGTTGAGGGATCGGCCATGATCGCGTCCTTCTGGTGGCAACTCATTATCAGTGAAGGTGATGGCACGTGGAGCCAGGAGTTGTCCAATCATCAATGCTATCATCTCTGGTGCCGTATCGGAGGGGACATGAGCATCGTTCAAGGTTTTGGCAAACATTTCTCGGTGTATGCGAGATGTGCAGAGTAGCTCCCATATTGAGATTTGTGCAGGGATTGACTTGAGCTGAGTTGCTACATCGTATGCGGCTTCATTTTTGTTGCCGAGGCCTGAGAGGACGCCTTTGGGATCTCCTCTGTTTTGATTATCTCTTCGGATGCAACGCCCGTTGGGATTCATGTTTCCCACTTCCGCACATTCTGGATAGTGCCATGGAACCTCTTTGTAGTTTTCCTCCCTTTTGCCTTCTAGGACCACTGGTTCTTGCAACGGTGCTGGTGTGGGTACCAGATCTTCCTCGTATAGAGCTTTTGCCTTGAGAACTACATTGTTGCCTGTGCTGAAGGGGTAGTATCGAGGCTTGTCTTCATAGACCACATAAGGTCGTGGTCCTGGCTTGACTGTTCCTGGGGCAGGAGGCTCCCATGGAATGAATACTGGTCCTCTTGATATGGCAGGAGGTTTCTCTGTTCGTCCGAGCTGCCGTAGCGTGATTGATATGCCTCCGGGACTTGCCCCTTGCAATATGACAGGCTTGACTGGAAGAGATCCTTCCAAGACAACGGGCTCTTGCTGCTGATGAGTATAATCCTTCCATTGCGGATTGGATTGTTCTGGAGTTGCCCCTTGCAAGATGACAGGTTCGTATGTGGGCTCAATGTATGATTGTGCTCCTTCCAGGACGACTGGTTCCCAGCTTGAATGGTTGTAAGGTGCCCCTTGAACAACTGGTATATCGTATGGAGGTGTTCCTTCAAGCACTACTGGCTCGGAGATTGAAGGAAGAAAGGGACTTGCCCCTTGCAAGACTGGAGGAGGATTTGTTGGCTCATAGGTGTAGGCATGAATGGACTGAATAGGGGAGAAGAAGTGATCGATATGGTCCCCTTCTTCTATACTATTGACGGCAGGGCCACGAGACGAACTGGGGTCCGTTGGATGCTGAGGCAGAGGATTCTGAAGGATGTTGGTGGAAGCTGCTGGAGAAGTTCCAGGGACCGAGATGACGATCTTGCGGTCATCAATCAGGTCTTGTATGGCATTTTTCAAAGTATAGCATCGATTAGTGGCGTGGCCACGTCCTTGATGGTAGGCACAGTACTCATTTTCTCGGTAATTTGGAGGCAGAGGATGAGGCGGAGGCCTAGGTGTCATCAGAGTGAGTAACTGCTTTTGTACCAGCGTAGTCATGATTTGACTAAGTGGTTGACTGAGTGGAGTGAACTTCCTGAACTCCCTGTAATTTTGCCTGTTCTGGTATGAGTATTGGCCATTTCCCCTGAACTGCTGCTGTTGTCGAGGTGGCTGTGGCTGAGGATTCAGTTGTGGCTGATATCGCTGAGGCTGATGCTGAACTTGATTCTGTTGATACTGTTGACGTCCTTGTGGGGGAGCACGTTGATTTCCTTGAGCAGCGGTGTTGATGTTGTTTACCTCTGTTGGGCGGGGAGGAGAACCATTGCGGTTTCCATTCCCGTGCCCGATAGGTCTTCCTTCCACTCTGTTCCTCTTGACTGGAGTGGCTTGATGAGGCCATGGGGAGATCGTCCCGGCCCGGATTCCTGCTTCAACTTGCTCTCCAGCACGGATCAATTGTGAGAAATTCGCATATGGATGCGAGATGAGATACCCAGATATGCCTGGGTATGTTGAATGAACAATCATGGAGATTTGTTCTTCATCGTCGATGGGTGTCCGCATTCTGGCTGCCATAGCTCGCCAACGTCCCACATAAGCTGATAGTGTTTCATCACTCCTTTGCCTGAGTGCTGCAAGGTCGGCTCTTCTGGGTGCCATGTTGAGATTATATGCGAATCTGTCGACGAAAGCCTGGGAGAGCTGTTCCCATGTTCTGATGCGGTGGCAGTCCAATGAAGTGTACCAATCTAGGGCATCGCCCTTCAGAGATTTTTGGAACAATCGAATGAGGGCCCCTTCGTTTCCTGAGATTGCACTCAGCTCTCCACAGAAGGCCTTGAGATGTGCTATGGGACAACCGCTGCCGTCGTATCTTTTGAACTTTGGAACCTCAAAGTTTTGAGGTACCCGAGCATCTGGGAAAGGACACAAGTCTCTGAACTTGGTCGAAGGTAAGTCGATTCCTTGCTGTCGCTGAAGCTGATTTTGCAAGATCTGGAACTGCTCCCGCAACTCGTCCAGTCCTGAGTGATCTGTTCGAGCGACTGGTGCCTCCTGGAATAAGGCACGTTCTTCTTCGGCATAGTGGTCGATGTCTTCGACCCTATGGGCTTGCTGAAAAGCAACCGCGGGTTGCTGAAATTGGTTTGATGATTGAACTGGATTCTGATGAACTTGTGCTTGAAATGATGGTAACTGAACTGGAGACTGTACTGAAGGTTGAACTGGAACTTGCTGGAAATTGACTGGATTTTGCTGAATTGAAGATTGCTGAAAATTAACTGGAATCCCATCGGCGGGGATGTGCTGGAATTGAAAAGTGCTCCTGTTTGCAGGAGGCTGAGATGCTGGGAAGTGACCCCCTTGTTGGGTATTCGCCACTGTCCGCTGATTGATGTGGGCTTGACACTGACCCCCGTTGTGGGCATTCGCCAGTGCTGTCCCTGTTGCTGGAAATTGAATTGAAATCCCATCGGCGGGGATGTGCTGAAATTGAAAAGGTGTCCCATCGGCGGGGACGTGTTGAGATCTACTGAGATTGTTGTTTGCAAGATTGACTGGAAGCTGACTGGAAGTCCCTGCGACTGGGATGCTCTGAGATGGCCCTGCTGTTGCAGGAAGGTACTGAGGGGGATGCCCCCTAGCGAAGGGCTGAGATGGTTGCTGTCGGTAGTCTTGGGTAGACTCCGCTGGTTGTGCTTGATTTGAACTGGAGGCCGGAGGGATCCGGCATGGTTGCTGAGATTGTTGAACTGGGCCAAGCTGATTGTTGGCTGCTATGGTGGCCTGTGCTTGCATGAATTGCAAGAGCATTTCTTGCATTGCTCTCATTCCTTGTGCCAATTCTTGTATGATTGGCGTATTGTCAACGGGCTGTTGCGCTGGAGGTTGCGCTTCGGTCATTTCAAGAGCAGGGAAGTGATGAGTTTCTTCTTCGTGGTTGGACATGGCTTGCTGAGCCCGAGTGCGGATTATGTTGCGGGAGGGAAGCTGTCTCCGAATACGTTGAGCCCGAGGAGGCGCAATGGTGAGGACTATATTCTTTTTGGGTTTTGGGATTTTCTATTTTTTACTTGGTTTAGGGATTTTTCTATTTTTTGTTTGTTTTGGGTTTTGGGTAGAATGCTATGCAGATGAGATTGTATGAGGATTAGTGACTTTCAAGTACGGGAAGGATTCTGTTTTTCAAGTCGGATCACGACTAGTGGGACTAGCTTTTCCCCAGCAGAGTCGCCATTCTGTGGACCCTCGCCGATTTCTCCGCGCTCCCACACGACGTCGTTCTCCCTTTCCTTTCGGAAGAAGAAGAAGAAGAGGTGCGTGAGTGCGAAATCGCCGTTTGTGCCACTGGCTTGCCTCGTTCTCGAGGGCTTTGTTTGGTTGTCGTGTTAAGCTGGATATGTTTAAATGAGTTTATATAAGACCAGAGTCGCCACTAGCCAGTTACTTCGAATCTACAGTCGGCTAGACCCCGTAGAAACGTTAGAGAAGGGGATCTGAAGATCCTTTCCTCTAAAATGACTCCTGTTGATCTGCGGTCAGAGATTCAAGGTAAGGGATCACGGTTACAGGGTGGGAAGAGGTTAAGCACCCCACACACTGCCCGTACCGAAGTACGGTCTCTACTTCACAGAATCGATCGAATACTTGAAAGTCTAATTTAATCCTCGTATATTCTCATGGATGACATGATGCATGAATGCGGGTCTGAACAGTAAGAGTTTCTGATGGGCAGGTTCCAACAACGGGCAAGCCCAGAGCATACGCTCGAACTGACAGGTGCTTAATATAAAGACATATGCATGTGTGCTTGAATGATCAAGGTGTTTTATGGTGAAGCATGAATGCAGGTCTGAACAGTAAGAGTTTCTGATGGGCAGGTTCCAACAACGGGCAAGCCCAGAGCATACGCTCGAACTGACAGGTGCTTAATATAAAGACATATGCATGTGTGTTTGAGTAATCAAGGTGCTTGTAGTGAAGCAGGGGGGTTGGAAGGAAAGTAAATGTTGCACTTATGCTAGATGCAAATGAGATGATGCTGGAAAATGAGTAGCTGGGTGGACGGAGGTGTCGCAAGGGTTGGCTTCGAGTGGCTGGATCAAGACTTGGGTGGCTTGGGAGGCTTGGACCAGTGGTCAGGCTGGGCTGGACCAGGGCTAGGCTCTCCTCACTCGTGCTCTCCTTGGTGGAAAAATGGACTAAAGGGGAAAGGGGACTCGGATCGCACTCGGACTGGCTGGACTTCGAATGGCTTGTTGAAATGAGAAGGGGAGGGGGGTATTTATAGCAGCAGAGAGTGGCAGAAGTCGTAATTTTGTCCGGGCGGCCTGCCATGGGCCGCCCGTACGGCCGCTCCTCGGTTTCCAGCGAGTACGGCCGTTCCCTCGGGGCTGCTGTTGGACTCGCTGGTCGACTCAGTGAGTTGACTCAGCGGGTCGACTCGGTGGTTTGACTCGACGGGTTGACTCGGTGTTTTGACTCGACGGGTTGACTCGACGGGTTGACTCAGCGGGTTAACTCAGCGAGTTGACTCAGTGAGTTTGACTTTTTTTGGGATTTTTTGACTGGCCTTTTTTATGGGGGGTTTTTCAGGGTGATTTTTAGGACTGGGTTGACTGGGTTCAGGCTTGAACTGGGCTATGGAATGGGGCTTACAAGGGTGAGTTTGGCTGAGTTTGGACTTGGGATTTGGGGGTATGGTCCTCCGTTCAACCAGCTATCTCTACCAACAGTGTAGCCGAAGGTGGGGTGTACATCGAAGAGTCCTTAGTCCACCATCCCCTTACAAACATTCTGTTGGAGTGCCTTCAAACAAGTGCATGGTTTGGGTGCTCAGATCGATCGGGCGATCGGTGCCCGACCGGTCTGGCCGTTTGGCCCAAATGCACAAGAGGCTGTTGGACTGTTTTCTCTCACCCTAGACCTATCGGCCGACAGGTCTGCAGGGGGCTCAGACCGGTCGGGCGACAGGTCTGAGGTGAGGAAGATGTGCGATTTCTGTGTGATTTTCCCCTGGACTGTTTTTTATGTTCTCCAACCGGTCGGCTGTGCACGCGGTTTCTTACGCTATTACGCTGTAGTGCGTAAGATGTTTCTATTTTTGAGTTATTACCTATTTAAAGGGGTGTAATCTGGATTTAGATGTAATCCTAAGGTGTCCAAGGTTTCTTAAGTGGGTTAGGAAGAGGGGAGAGTGTTTTGAGAGGGAGGGAGCTTGGGTTTTCTCTGTTTTTCCTTGCTTATGGGCTGTCAATCTCTGTAATCCTCTACAATCATAGTGGATTAGTTTGTGCCATGGTTTTTTACCCGTTGAGGGGTTTTTCCATGTAAAATCAGATTGTCTCCTGTGGTTGAATGCTTGTGTGGTGTGATTGCATTATGTTTCTTGTTTGATCACATATTTTATTGTGTTGTTCGGCTTTCGCTTCCGCTGTCGGCATCCTTATGTTGTATTTTTAAGTGAATTTAAAAATAAATTAGTGTTTCAAACATTTCCGCCGAGCCGAGCCATGTCCATGGCTATGGGTGCATGCAAGCGTACACGGGCGGATGTGTCTTTTCATGTAAGTCTGAAGGGTTGCATCCCTTCACTTTTTGTTTTAAAAGGTTGTGTTTCTTCAATCCTAGGGAACACACTAATTGGGTTTAAAACCAATTGTCACAAACCTTTATGAAAGGGAGTCTCTACACCCTTAAGGGTGTCTACTCAAAGTCTATAAATAGACTTTCTTCATCTACTTTTAAAAGAATGGAAAATTACTTTAAAAAAATGGTTTAAGTGTCTTGTCATTCAGGTTAAGACTACAAATGGTTTGAGCTCGTGTACAGTGAGTGCACCATTGGGACCGAGTGATAGTCGTTGTATCCTGGAAGTCGATTGCCCAGAAAATCCTGTTGCACTTGAGACGTGGTCCAAGGAGGGCAAATTCGATTTCAAGCCAAGTGATTCCAAATCACGCCTTGACTTCTTCAAATAGATAAGTTTTCTTCATTTCTCATTTTAATTTTATTTTTCTAAATAGTTTTCTAAACACCATCATCCAACACCCTATTCCCAACAAGTGGTATCAGAGCTAAAGTTGGGGTGGAGTAGCATTCGGATCTGAGACGAGAAGATGGGATCAAGCGTAAGGTTCGAAGTAGAGAAGTTCTCAGCAAAAATAACTTCTAACTATGGAAGGTGAAGATTGAATCCGTCCTAGTTTAGCAAGGGCTTAATGAAGCTCTTGGAAAGCGACCTAAGGCTATGAAAGAGAATAGGTGGACGAAGCTCAACAAGAAGGCTAGAACCTCAATCCTGTTAAGCCTTACGGATAAAGTCCTCTATCACGTCACAAAGGAGAAGACAACTGCTGATACGATGGCGAAGTTAGAGAATGTCTATGCCAAAAAATCTCTAGAGAACCGGATGTACCTGTTGATGCAATTGTTCACCTTGAGGATGATTGAGGGGACGGATGTGGAGGACTACTTAAGCACGTTCAATCGGCTAGTTTGCAAGTTGGTGGAGATAGATGAGCCGATGAAGGATGAATATCAAGCATGCATCCTGTTGAATTCTCTTCTAAATTCATATGAGTCATTCAGAGACTCTGTGTGCCCAGGGAGGGAGACCATCAACGTCGAGACCGTTACCTCAGCCCTCCAGTCGAAGGCGATGAGAAAGAAAAGTGGTGGCGTGGATTCTCATTCTTCCTCAGAGGCACTAATTATTAGGGAAAGAAATTCTAAGTATGATGGAGGATATGCGAAATCGAAATCTAAGGCCAAGGGCAAAGGGAAAGCTAAGGTAAAGTATTGGAGTTGCGGTCAGGAAGGTCATATGAGAGGGGATTGTCAAAATCCAAAGTTGAAGCAAGAGAGGTATAAAAATTCTTCTTGAGAGGGAGACAATATTATAGAGGACAGTGGCGATCTTTGTAAAGTTCTGACTGTATCTGGAAAGGGATCTCACGATAGAGAGTAGATCCTATATTCAGGGGCTTCATGTCACATTTGTACTGACCGGAGTTCATTCACGACATACAGGGAATATGCTGGTGAATCAGTGTTTATGGGCGATGGCTACGCTTATACGGTGATGGGTATTGGTACGGTGCCCTTCAGGATATTCGATGGGATCGAACGAGTTCTGAAAGAAGTGAAGCATGTCCCCAAGATGAAGATGAATGTGATCTCTCTTGGTGCACTCAAGGCGAAAGGGTGCATGTCCATCGGCAACAATAGTTGTTGTAAAGTGTTAAAGGAGGCACTCGTGTGTATGAAGGCACGGAGGTGTGGCCATCTTTACAAGTTGATCAGGAGCACAATTCACGGTGGAGCTATGGGAACGGCAGTGAGATCCACAGTTACTCATATGTGGCAAGTGCTTAAGGGTCACATGAGAAGAGCGAAAAATGACGTGAAACTGCAAGGTTAGGGTTGATGGAGGCACGAGAAGAGGTGGAGGTATGATGAAGATGAGATGATGAAGCGAGGATGGTTTGATTCGACGTTTGAACTGTTGGTGGAGATTGTTGGAGAGCCTTTAAGTGCACGGTTTGAGTGCTCAGACCGGTCAGGCAACGCCCAGATGCACAGGAGGCTCCTGGACTGTTTTCTCTCACCTTAAACCTGTTGGCTAGCAGGTCTACAGGGGGCTCAAACCAATCAGGCGACAGGTCTAAGGTGAAGCAGATGTGCGATTTTTGTGTGATTTTTCCCTGGACTGTTTTTTGTGTTCTCCGACCGATCGGCTGCGCACGCGGTTTCTTTCGCTATTATGCGGTAGTGCGTAAGATGTTTCTATTTTCGGGTTATTTCCTATTTAAAGGGGTATAATTCGGATTTAGAGGTAATCCTAAGGTGTCCAAGGTTTCGTAAGTGGGTTAGGAAGAAGGGAGAGTGTTTTGAGAGGGAGAGAGCTTGGGTTTTCTCTATTTTTCCTTGCTTGTGGGCTGTCAATCTCTGTAATCTTCTAGAATCATAGCGGATCGCTTTGTGCCGTGGTTTTTTACCTATTGAGGGGTTTTTCCACGTAAAATCGGATTGTCTCTTGTGGTTGAATGCTTGTGTGGTGTGATTGCATTGTGTTTCTCGTTTAATTGCATAGTTTACTATGTGTTGTTCAGCTTTCGCTTCCACTGTCGGCGTCCCTATTCCCAACACATCCGTACTTACTCTTGATAATATTCTTCCAAGGCGCATCCCCTACTTCTCTGAATCTCCACAACCATTTATCGAGGAGCGCTTGGTTCTTAGCTTTTAGCTCCTTTATGTCCACACCTACTTCTTCGTAAGGTTTGCACACCTCGTCTCACTTAACTAAGTGGAACTTCTTTTTCACTTCTACCCCTTGCCACAAGAAATTCCATCTCAGCTTCTCAAGCCAATCAAGCACCAAAGCCGAACATTTGAAAAAAGACATGAAATACACTGAGATATTGGACAAAGCTGCTTTTATAAGAGTAATACACCATCTAAGAGATATCTAGTTTGCCAATTCACGAGCATCCTTTCGAACCTTTCAACGGCCTTATTCCAAAGGTGCTTAGTCAATTTGCCCAAACAAAAGAGAAGCCCCACAAACGTAGCTGGAAGAGACCCCGCCGTACACCTAGAGGACCTGGCCAACTGTTCTACTTCAAAATCCATACAAACCCTATACATCTTACTATTGACAACGTTCACTTTGAGGACAGACGCTACTTCAAAACAACAAATAATCTCGCCCTGTCCCCCATATCGTGAGAGGCGTCGCGAAAGAGGGGAATGTCGTCCACAAACTGTAAATGCGAGATGGGGCAAGAGAAGAAAGGAACGAGAACAATGGATCTTCCTAGCAGAGATGGGACGAGAGAAGAAAGGAATGAGGACAATGGATCTTCCTAGCAAAGGTCCCTAGAGCTTTTTAAAAAATCTTTTGGAAACCCATCAAGGAGAATCGAGAAACGAGCTGATCTAATACACTCCTGATCCAAGAACACGACTTTGCACTACACCCTGCCTCTACATCATAAAACCAAGAAAGTCCCGGTCAACATGATCATAGACTTTCTCGATATCCAATTTAAAAACTACTCATTTCATACATCTTTTTATGTCTAGAATCTAGACATTCATGGGCTATAAAAGTATTCAAGATTTGCCTCCCAGAACAAAAGCACTCTGGTTGTCAGAAATAACACTTCCGAGCCCATCTATATTTAATAGTCTGTTTCTTTAGAAAATTATTTTACTCTCGAGTTATAGCTAGGAAAAGAAAATCGATTTCCTCCCTTTATTTCTCAGTCATCCGAAACCATCACATCAGGAGACTTCTTACTCATTGCAGGGCTGTTGGGGTAAGGGATTTGAGGCAAGGATTTATGAAATCCAAATCTCCCCTAGCATTTTTTGTTGGGGGATTTGTCAAATGGATTTCTCAAAGCCACGCCACCTGAAAACCATGAATTGGAGCAAATCCAAATCCAAATCCCAAGAAGGCTAAATACATAACAAATCCTCGGAATAAAACAAAAAAGCAAAAAATAATAATAATAATAATAATAATAATTCCTTTGCAACGACCGCTCTATCATTACAATAAATGCTCCCCAAATACATTGTAGCTTGATTCCAATGAATGAACTTTGAAATTTGCCAAATCTAAATCCAATGCAATACATGAATTTGACAAGCTCGTGTTTACCAAATTAACGTTCTCATTTCCTTGACCCCAAGCAGGGTCTAAACAAAGAGAGCAACCCAAATGGGAAAGCTTACTGAATATCTCTATCTGACAAACATATACCTCTGAAAGATCAGCTCTTGCCTAACAAATTGGGCTCTGAATGTACATATAGCATTTCCTCTCCATTTCCCCACCTTAAACTAGCTGCCCACTAATACTCGGGTAAGCACAAAAGCAGAGATCAATGGTAGAAAGTAAGGACATCTGGTGGGACACCTTGCCAGCATCTAATCGTGTAAAAAATGGACTACATAAAATTTTAAAAGAAAGGGCCCCACTGAGGCCATCTTAGTAACATCTCCTCATGATGCCTGCAACATTGGTGGCAATCTCCTGCTTTGCAGGTACGGACACCGGAACATCCCCAATATACATGTCGAAAAATGCCCCTGCACGAAAAAACCTTTCATCATCATCATTGCTCAGGTTAAAAAAGAAGACGAAGAAGAAGAAGAAGAAGAAGCTAGTGGCATAAAGCTCTTCGGTAATAAACTGAAGCTCTTGTTTCAGGCAAGGTCCAATGTAGATCCAACTAACCTTTTCATTTGTAGGTCCGGGCAGTCCACCCTTTTTTATTTTTTATTTTTTTTTATCTTTACTACCATCCTACCAATATAAAAATGTTTCTTTCTTTTTTGGCCCCTCCCGTTCTTTTTGTTTCTTTATTTTGTTGGTTTTCAACATTGTATTGAATTTTAATGTCTCAAGGTCAACGGCAACACTTTGGCTGACTACGACAGCCTTACACAATGAGTGCATGTGCTGGACGCTTGACCTTTTGAGAAAAAAAGCCAAGATGGTGTCATACAAAGAGAAGTGGCCTTGCCATGGGCAGTCCTTCGGTTTCAGAAGACTCTTAACCCAGGACTGCGCTAGACAAGAAATTGCTTTAGTGAAACAACCACAACTCTGCCATACCACCATTGGGTGTATTCCACAAAATAAGATGGATTTTTTTCTTTTAGGGTTGCAGGAGTCTGCATTCCTCTCCAGCATGTACACATTATATATGGATACTTTTGTGGGAATCAGAACCATTGATTAAGTGGGATACCAAGAACGGGGACTACAAATAAAACGTCGCTGATATATATATATATATATATATATATATATATATATATATATATATATATATATATATATATATATATATATATATATATATATATATTCACACTTTCCTCGGTTTTTCATTATGATGCTAATGCTAAGGTACATTTTACTTAATTTTTCATTTTTAAAATGTAAAAGATTACTTACTACATAAATCCTTGCTATCAACTGCTCCAATTGTTCTTCCGCCAACTGCATATAACCATTTATACTCCAAAGTCAGGCAGAATGAATGCTCGAAATTTCAAACAATTATTACAGTTCTATTCGGATATGGGGAATCGATGGTGTCGACATGGATAAACTGTAAGATTACGTTTTGCAGCACCATTCACTGGTTGATTTATAAAAGGATGGTCTGTTTGAATAGAAAGTGGAAACCCATTTCTCATGAGACAATGGCCAGCTTGTATCTTGTGCCAACGGAGAAAAAGCCTAATGATTATTACCATGAATTCCAGGATTTTCCTTGCCATACAATCATGGATTCCACGCTTCCAAACAGACCTAAATTGAAAGATACTAATCACTCACTTTCTGTTATTAGCTGGCCTTTGGTTGTTCGTCGAAAATTTATTGTTGTGCCCTGCAATTCACATCAAAGTCAAATGACGTTCATGCAGCTTCGATGAAAGAGGAGAGAAGTGAATATTTCGGAACTGTCTAATTACCACTGGTAGTGGGATATCTTGAGTGAAATAAGAACCAAAAGCTCTCAAGCAGTCGTAATCCGTGTCAGGGTTCACCTTATCAGGAAAAACAAGTAAAAGTTAGTGCAGGTTCTTTAGCAATGTCCATGCACGAAGGAACCGTAATGCTCGTGAACTAGATCTATGGTGGGACATACCTTCAGCAATCTGGCCCGGAGGGATTTCTCGAAAGAACTGCAAAAAATTATTAAATCATGTGAATGAGCAATATTTCATCATTTTCTTCATCATCAGTACATGGTAATGTGTTTTTTGACAGCCAACAGCATGACTCAACTGTATCAGTGTGGCCCACTTAATGAGTGAATTAAACAGTATGCAGTATATAAGAAGTTACCAGCTTCATGTTGACAGAAGATAAATGGTGGATCAGGATTTGTGTAGCCGACCCCAATTAGGTGAGACAAGGCTTAGATGATAATAATGACCAGCTTTATGTTCTCGGAGTGTCACAATGGTATAGTAATTCTCTTTATCAGTGCCAAGCATTGAAATTCATTCATGAAAAAAAAAAAAGTCTGGCAAACATCATTTCCACGAAGAACAACACTTCATAGGTCGAGCCATGATCATATTCTACAGTACACGATGAAATCTTACCTTAAAATCATGCACTAAGGTCTAGCAGCATATGTCATTACAGTAAGTTGCTGTTCGCTGGAAGATGAAGAACAGCAAAAGATGTTTTTTACGGGTAGTGGAGAAAACAAGAAAAAGGTCAAACTTGGTGGCAAGTGATAGGACTAATGAAAGAGGCTTTTGTTTTTTTTTTTTTACCCCCAAAAATTGATGGATTGGCTGGGGTGTGAATTGGACTGGCAATCTCAAGGGCTCAGCTATGATTTAAGGTAAGGGTGATTAGAAAGTGGGGTCTAAGTGCAGTACATGATGAGACTAGAATCGCCTTGCACATTCATGAATCTTTTTCAAACTATAGGAACTTAACCGTTCACTTCTGGCATGGAGCATGTGATTGCATATGGGAATGGGCAGTATTGGATGCTACATTGTGAAAAGCCAATGGAAGTAGGAAAATGGAACATAAGGAACTGAATCCTAAGGTGGAAATGGGCCGGGTAGCCCACCCAACCCAGCTTTAGGCCGGGCCTGGACCATAGGTTGGGCTTTGGGCCTTGCATGCGTGGCCATACCAATTTTTTGGATTGGGCTAGGGCTCATAGACCGTTGGCTTCATTCCTCTAAAATGTCTATTTCTTTGTGCATCTACAGCCAACTTGGTCAACGAATAGATTAGGAGCATTCAAGTGGGAAATAGGGATTTTATCAATTTTCTGGCTGGGCCAGTTTGGGTCAGGTCAGGCCTTGGGTCTTAAGAATTGGACCTAGCCCAGGCCAAACGCGGCCCATTCCCACCCCTACCGAATCCCTTGATTTCCGATCTTCGAGACTTGTCTATCTCCCCTTCTATGAAAACGGATACAAAATTACAGTAAACTAATAACATAGAACAAAAGTCTGAAATTAGAAAGAACACTTACTCTCGCACGGTATTGATTTTTAGCCCGTTGCAGTTCACCACAAGCCTAACAGTCATGTGAATATCCTCCCTGCAGCACCCTCAGAGAAACACCTTTAGGGGAAACATCAGACAAACTTCTACCACATAGATGAAATTTTCAAAACAGAACCAAAATCTTTTGTAAATCTAATTGCTAAACTATTTAACAAGGTTAGTGTTTTGAAAATTTTCCATGTTGATGACAAGTCAGTGTTGGACATGAGACAGCTGTGAGGAGAAACCCACTTCTTTTTTTTCTTTTTTTGTTCTTGTATTGCTTTTATTATAATTTGTATTCTATGTATACCGTATTAATGTAATGCATTCAATCCATATGTTTTCTCCATTTTTATGCTTTCATGAATTAAATTAACATCTGTGAAATAATCTTTTTATCATATAACTGGATGTGTCATTAGTCAGGTTTTCTAGGTCCTCATGTTTTCTATGTACAAAACTGAAATAAGCACCCAAGTCTAAGTTACATTGAAATCAATACATCAACTTTTATGGACGCGCTCAGTGGTATCGTTACCACCGTAAGCTCCAGTGATACCTGAAGTGGGACCCATGTGATGTATCCATGACATCCAACCCATCAATCGCAAGTTACCCACAATACCCAGAAATCAGCCCGATCTAAAATCAGGTGGGCCACACCACATGGAACAAGTTGAGAGTGGACACCTAACATTAATTTGAATGGGGACCCACCCTTAGAAATCCAGGCCACTCCAACCTTTCATCTGCCTGGATATGAAGGGTCAGGCAAAAAATCGGGCTGTGTTGCAACTCAGGGGGGCTCCTGTGCAAATCAAGGGTGGGCATTCCCTCCCAACTTGTTCCCTGTTCTGTGGCCCACCTGAGTTTGGATCAGGCTGATTTTTTATGAAAAACGGTAACATGAACTCGCATATCTGATGGACAGGTTCGATGTCCTGCATGCATCACATGGGCACCACATCTGCCCAATACCACCATAAACTTACAGTGGTACCAATGCCACTGGAGCAAACCTCCAACTTCTATTCATTTATTTACATCAATAATCCATTACATTAACTTTACGAGATTGGCAAGCGCCCTCAAGTCTGATATCAAAATGTATCATTATAATAAGATGGAAATCCTGCCAAAGCACATTCCATCACTTCAAACTCTTTTACAACTCAAATGGATTCTAATCAAAGAAACAATGAAAATAATAATAAAAATAATTTATGAAAGTGGATTATTGAATAACTCATGTATGGATTTTAATCATTTCAGAGAATATATCAGGAAAAATAAAAAAAAGGCAATTGCTGCTGCGGGTTAGAAAATTAACTATAGATACAAGGAATTTGAGGATGAAACATACCTAAGCATGTCTTCAAAAAAATCTGGGCAGTTCTTCAGTTCAGTGATTGGCACAGAAGCATACTTTGGACCCAATCTCTCACAAACAGAATCAGGGTGAACGTCTGCAAAGGAAAAAAGAAAAAGAAAAAGTTAACAATGCTGTTACTCAGGAATGCAATATAGTAAATTGCTTTTAAATATTTTAGTCAGGGATAAAAATCAAGTTGCAATGTCAAGCTAGCATTACAAAAATGGGAAAAGAAGAATGAAAGAAGCAGAAAAGTAATGCAATGGTTTACAGAACCAAAATAAGACATTCAAAATTGGAATACCCACATAAACCAAATGCATAGACCTTCAGAGATTTGACTCTAATTATTCTCATGCTTTTAGAACCTGTTCCAACAAGTACCTACAAAAAAAAACGCATTGAGTTGTTTTATTAACGTTGCCAGCGAATCAGAATAAAATATATAAAGGAACTCTGATATACCAATAACCTAGTAGAATGCAAAAAAGATGGTGAGCACAGGGTGATAAATAGGCATGCCATTACAGAAAAGAACATCAAGTACAGCATGACAAATAGCATCTAATGACTGAAAATAACATCATGCGGTGACTACCATATCAACTCAAAAAATGGACATGAAACCTGCATTTACATCCAAACAACACCAACCTTTTAATCATAGAAGTTGAGGCAGAACACCATTGCAGAGACAGATCTATGAAGTTGATAAAGAAAACGTTTCAGGGGGAGAAGCCAATCAAAAACACGTTAATTTCAGTAACACATGAACATGGGTTGTAAAATCATGAAGCCTCAATAATTCTCATTGCATTTTCCACTTGTAATACTTTCCCACCACAAAGCTGGGTAAAAATTGCAATGCTCTTGATGAAACCAAGAAATCAATCAGAAGCAGGGGTTTCTTTACAAGAAATACTCAAAAGATCAACCTGAAGTTTTTGGGTTCTCAATTAGGAGAAATGTTTCAATGCTCTCAGAACACTTTAGTTTATGATCTTTCGAGAAAAAAAAAGAAACACTAAAGTTATAGTGCTCCTAGTTGCAACAGTTGACTTGGACAGTCCAATTGATCAATGTGAACTATGGACAGTCCAATCGATCAATGTGAACTATCCATCAAGTCCATAATGCTTTTCATGGGCTACTAAGCAAAAGAAGCACTAATCAAATGATCCAATCCATCCTTGCTTTAGCCTTATTTCTATACACATTATTTCAGCCATGGATGGGATGGTTATGATTCCCAAACAAAAGTGATTCTTTTGAATCATAAGCTGTCCATGATGTCCCTAACAAATAGATGGATCATATTGTTGATTGGGCCTATTTTCACGTAAATGATCTTAACTATCCATATTTTAAGCCATTGATCAAATGATTAGCGAAGTGTTTTGATGGGGACTTCAGAGGTCCTACTTGAGTGTACCAGAGGCGGAGGCGACTACCTACATCAGTACAACTTTCCTTATAGATGGGTGACGACTTCCAGGGGGGGCCCGCAGGGCCACTTTGAAGATCCCAACAAAACCTTCAATCCTTGACCCGTTTTTTCATTCAACATGGGCCCATGCGACCTTAAAATTCATTTTTCCCCAAAACCCCAAACTTTTTCCATTCGAATCCATCAAACCTAACCTAATCTCACGCCAATTTTCAAATCTAACTATCCATTTTCACACAAATCCGAATTTCAACATTCCCATGGCCTTAAATCCCTAAAACTCTAACCTTAAATCCCTAACCCTAAACCCAAAACCCTAATTTTCAATTTCTTAAACCATAAACCTAAAATACCCTAAGCCCCAATTCCAAAACCCAAAACCCGTTAGGAAATTCTTATTTGAACCAAAACCCTTTACCCCCAAATCTAAATTTTAGTGGCACCATTGTTATTTGCGTGGATGTGGCATTAACTATGCTAGATTGGAAGTTTTATCTTCAAAGTGGGCCATTCTTGAGATATTTTATATTTTCATGCACTGTGCATGTGATTAACTTAGGACCATTTTAATTGTTAATCTGAATTTCTTAGTTTATGGTGTGAATTTGTTTGGATTTACATATTGATTGCCTTGTTAATATATATTTTGATCTCATCTTAATCATCCTAGATTAATTTCACTCATACTACATCATGTTTGGGACTAATGTATCCCCTGAGGGTTTGGTTTCATTGGCAGAATCTTTCAGTTGTAGCTTGTAAGGTAGGTTCTCTCCCGACTCTATACCTAGGTCTTCCCCTCCGCATCGGTAAACCTGCTTTGCACCTCTACGATAGGATTATTAAGAGAATGGAGAGGAAATGGCCCTTCTGGAAATGTCAGTTGCTATCTTTAGGAGGTAGAATATCTCTTATAAAAGATTATTTATCTCATTTCCCAATATATTTAATCTCTTTTTCGATGCACCTCTTCTGTCCTTCTTCGAATTGACAAGCTTCGTAGAGAATTTCTTTGGCAGGGAGGATCCTTCTCCAAAAAAATTCCGCTCCTCAAATGGCAAGAAGTCCGCACTCCCTACTCTGAAAGGGGGGCAAGGATTACAAGACTGTTGTTGGTGAATCAAACCCCGATGGGTAAATGGGTTTAGAGGTTTAGTATTGAGAGAGATAGCCTTTGGAAAATGGTACTTCTGCTAAATATGGCCTATCCCCTCTCTAATGGTGGACCAAGCCTTCCACTTTGTATCGTGTGTCCTTTCTATGGAAGGGAATTGTGAGAATATCTCCTTCTATCTTTCAAGGGATCTCCTTCGTCTTGGGTAATGGGTCGAGAATTAGGTTTTGGCTAGATTCTTAGTGTGACAATCCCTCTCTGGTTAATTATTTCCCTTCCTTGGTTGTTGTTTCCTCTGCTCCGGACATAACAATGGTCGAGTGCTTTTCTGGTATCAGAAAGAAAGGAGTCTAGCTCCCTCCCTTTCGAAGAAATCTTTCCGATCCTCAATTCTATGAATTTATGGCCTTCTTTATCGATTGCAGGGGCTTTTTCCTATCTCAAGTAAGGAGGATTCCCTCGTGTGGATCTATGCAAGCCCTGGCTCTTCTATTCGACCCTTCTATCAATCCATTGCTTCCAATCTAGCTAGCCCTAGAAGTTGCATTCCTGGTGCTTTGTGGAAGTATGTGATCCCTCCTAAAGTTGTGGCTTTCTCCTGGTTGGTGGGAAGGAGGAAAGTGTTGACCGTGGACAACCTTAGGAAAAGGGTGGTGCCAATTACCAATGTCCATTTCTTATGCCTCCAGGATGCAGAGTCTATCGTTCATCTCTTTATCCTTCGCCCGTTCTCCTATGATATCTGGTGGCGGGTCTTCAAATTTGTTGGAATCTCTTGGGTGATGCCTTCCTCAATTGACACCTCATTCAGCTCCTGGCATGATGACCCAGGTGGATACTTGGGAAAAGAAAAATGGAGGCTCCTTCTTCCAGCTACTCTTTGGGCTATTTGGCTGGAAAGGTATGGTCATTGCTTTAGAAATAGCCGAGGATCTAGTGTGGGGGTGTTTAATAGAGTATTGATGTACTTTACAGACTGGGCCCCTTAAGTTGGGGATCTCCAGTTTTGCTGGTCTTTGTTCACGTCTTCTGTGGGGTTTTCCAGCCATGGGGCTGGCTCTGTATGTAGTTTTGGGTCTTCCTCTGGGTTGTATATTCTCATCTTTCTTTTTTCATTTTCTTTTGGCTCTGCCTAGTAAAATTCATTCACATCTTTCAAAAAAAAAATATATCAAATGATTAGTATTGGTAAAATTGTGTGATGTTTGCATCATAACCCATGAGAAAAGTGTGTTGGACCTAATGAACAGTCTGGACCAATGAATCAGACTTTCTGAGCACCCCAATACACCTAGGAGCACTATAACATATAGTGCTCTGAGAGCATTGGGGCATCTCTCCTCAACTAGAAAGCGCCAGTTGCAATGCCAAAAACTGATTTGACTATGATGTTTCAATCCCCTTGGATGCAACAGACAGATGGAATTTGCACTTCATTACCTGACTCTCCTCAGCATCCAGAGCGTAATTTCTCTGGTTTCAGGACTCCTATATGCTAAGATTACAAATGATGTATAATACACACAAGCATCACTTTGAATGACAGATGCTGCAAGTTTGTATGCACTGCAGTCTGCAGGTCAAGAATTCAAAATTCAAATAGTGACTAAGAGTCAAAACTCATCTAACCAATGGCAGCCTGCTGCTAACAACTGATCTTACTAGAGTTCGAATGCATAATATCAGTCTATCACAGATTCCTCATTTTTTAAGTTCTCAAATTCTCTAATCACAATTTACAGAAGCAAGTCAAAGGAAAATATGGAGATTTATCTAAAGGAACGTAACAGATTTGTAACCATCTAATTGGGGAAGTTTGCAACCGATGATAGACTATGTTTCTGCAACTCCTTAATTTACTCAAACTTTACCTGTCTTATATAATTTTCAATGCATGAAAATTCAAAAGCTTACACCTCAACTACCTATAGCCTAAATGAATATAGATGGATTACCCAGACAGATATAACATGAGCAAAAGCTTATTAAAATGAATATAGATGGATTACCGAGACTGATATAACATGAGCAAATGTTTATTAAAAGCACATTTTTTTTTTTACAAACAAGCATTTCAACAAACTAAATTGCAAGTTATAACTCCTTAAGCATGGTAGGCTGTAACATGCCTCCAAAATGGCCGACTTTCCATTAAAATCTGCACCTAGTTTACGACAATTTTATAGTGATTAATTGGCATCTTGTGAGAAGCAAATAACAAGCACTTGTGGATGGTACATATAAAGGGAAGTGTAATATTGACCTCAGAAGTCAAAGTTGATCTATTGTCTCCAGCTACAAGATTGCCCAAAACAGTGGGGAACTTGATGCCCGTCCTCGGCTCAACTGCATCTCTTCTCCATTTTATCTCTGACAGAGAAAGACTAGAACACCCCTCATACTCATCTCCACAGGGTAGTTGATCTATTTGTCCGCTGATTTGTTCATTGACATTCACCAGCGGCAGCGGGACAGCTAGCACCTTTGATCTTATGCCCATCAACACAGACTAGAAGTTAGTACGTGAAAGTTGAAACCAATGCATAAAAAGGACCAATGATGAGAGATTATCAAAAGTACAAAGCAAAAAAAGTGACATACATATTGTCAAATGGTGGCACAAGGGCAGCAGCTAATGATAGCATGGGAAATGATTGAAGTTGCTCAACTTCTTTCCATAGATGTCTTATTGTGGAACTCATGATCTTACCAAAGAACACTGAGGCAGCAGATTCCACTCTTGATCTAGAACCAAGCTGGAACCCCAATGTAATGTGTTTGACTTGTGTACAAGACTGACAATTTCCATTTTTCAAGCCATGTGGATTGCCAGATAGTTTACGGGGTAAATTAGAATTTAGCCCACCAGCAAACCAGACTAGTAGAGCACCAGTGAACTTGGACATGCAACTAAATGCTTCTTGAAGAGCTAGACTTCCAGGAATATAGAAATGTCCATGGTATAAATGGGACTCTTTGGGAAAGAAATTCGGACATCCACCATCAAGATCCAGATTTGTAAAAAACAGCCAACTATTCCGCATTCTATAATGTGCTGATTAGTGCAGAATTCTGTTCTCGGGAGAGGAGAGTTGTTCTCGCTATAACACCAAACCAGTTCTCGCATACCTGTAGAAGTTAAAGACTTAAGACATCAGTAGATGCTAGTCTCAGTTATATAATGAAAATCAATAAGGTCTGCAGGCCAAAAGACAATAGCACTTAGCAGCAAATGACCCACGCAGCAATCATACAGATATGAAAAAGCAACTAATGTTATTAGATGGACAGGAACATAATGTTCGTGCACTGAAAATCATTGGATCTTTTTTAATGTGATTTCACCCAAACAAGGACAATTGGGTATTAAGGTTACTTTCATACATAGACAAATGAACCATATCATTGAGAAGTTATGGAAAAAAAGGAAAAGAAAAAAAAGCATACATCTTTTATGGGGAAAGCATTTGAGACGAATGTCGGTCATAAAGACTATTAGAATATGACACCCAGATAATTTGGAAAAAGTAATGCATCTGCATCCAACAAATTTTTTTCTCCACATGCACTCACCCCCCCCCCCCCCCCCCCCCCCCCAACCAACACACACACACTAACACCATGGTGGTTTTTCACCACAGGGGTACTCGAACCAATGACCTCATGTTGAAACTCTTGTCAGTCTACCACTGAGGCATGAGTAAGGACCCAACAATTATTAAGCCTCAAAACAATCGTCAAGCTGTCTGCGTGTTATACAGCTGGTATAGTTCTTAATTTTCTCATATACCTTTTAACAGTTTGATAAATGTTCGTATACAGGACTGGAGAAAAAATATGCTGTTCCCAATACAAAAATGAATTTCAGTCTAGTAGGCCATGTATCTTGGACAGCTTGTCCTCAGGTTTCATCTAACAACCAGCCGGGATTCTTACGAAGCCAAAGGTGGTTCCTTTGAATTGCATTTTCTTGTTTACCATTAGAAGAAGAAAAAAAAAAAAAAAAAAAAAAAAAAAAAAAAAAAAAAAAAAAAAAAAAAAAAAACACGAATAACAAGGTGGCAAAGGCCTTTTATGTCACAACAGCCTTAGCACAAGTGAGAAAATATGCATGGAAGCTGGACAAATTCAGAATTTGTAGAGCAACAAAACAGCTTCTGCAGATAAATAATTTATAGCAACCGGCAATCAATACTTCTGAATCATGCCTTTTATCTGATATTGGAGTACAATCCTTGATCACATTTGCAGCTATCCGCCTCCAAAACGACTATAAATTAAGGTGAGATAGCATGTTTTACTAATAGGCTTTTCAGCCATTGCTTGCCTCAAAACGATTATGACTATCTATTTAAGTATCTAGTAAATATAATAACAAAAAAGGAATGAGAGAGGACTAGTCTCATAACAGAGAGAGAGGAGACTGGTCATGAGTGGTGCTCTGGGTTGTTTATCTGGTGGGCCCTACCATTTACTGGTCATAAGACCAAACCCATATCGACTAGATTATCCACATAGTCAGATCACTGATTCACTGGCCTACAAACAGACAGACATAAAAAGATTGAGAAATGGTCCAAGTGCATAAAGCAAAAGCTCTCTGATGGGTGGTTAGGTTCACCCGACCAGAGCAGACACTGGGCCATGGCCAATCCATAGCAAGGCTCAAAAGATGAACAGCCCAGATCACAAGTTATCCTGTTGAAATGCTCCAATCATGATCATTGATGATCAATAATGGTAACAGCATGGATGAGAATCGATAGAAAGAACGATATTCAAAACAAACCAAATTTTTACAGGGAATAATAGGACGCTGAGCCTCAGGAAAAATATACAGATAGCTTACGCGCAAGATCACGTAGATGTAGGCTCCACAGTACGGCTACCCCAGCCGTTAATATCATGGGAGGAGTTCACAAATCAGAATATCCAAACCCTACAGCATCAGGCCACATTCAACAGACAATAGGACAGATTGGAAGCATAGAATCTCTCGATCTGGGAGCATCCCCCATCAAACGTGCAGCCTGAAAGACTAACGGTTGGGATCATCGGTCACACATATACAGATCATGCACGTCTGCAAGCTATACATTTTCCGAAGCTCCAAATTGTAAAATTCCTCTTCAATTCGATCCCTTTTCTTTCACTGAAAGAAATCAAGATACCAATCGCTACTTTCCAACAAATACAATTCAAACAACAAAAAAAGGGATCCAAACAGCAAACAGAAAAAATAAATCCGGATTCGATCGAATGCCAATGCCATCACATCCTAACCGTCAATCAGATAGAAATATTTTTTCTTTCTCCTTTTCATATCAAACAAAATCCATATATCGATTCCATTTCAAAATCGAAGAAAAAAAAAACGAAAATTGAAGAATCGACGAACCTGGGATGGGAGAATCTGAAGAAGAATTCCATGGTGGGGAGAGGAAATGCTGGAATTATGATTTCTGTTCTGGATGGAACTAGGGCAAGATGAAGGGAATTAAAAAATTAAAAAAAAAAAAAGGGAAAGAAAGAAAGAATATTCTCTCTCTGTCTCTCCTCTCTCTCCTCTTTGGAATGCTTTGCGGAAGAAGATCTTTGTTAGCCTCTTTCTTTCTCTTTCTTTTGGCATTTTGGGGGGTACGTTGGCGGGTGTGGTATTAAATACAACCGTCCATTTTGGGGAAATGGCTGATCTCTCTTATACTTCTTTCAGAATGACGAGCATGTCCTGAATTTTGATTCATAGGACGGGGATTGCGTCCTTCCTCAATCCTCAGTATGTATCGGTTTATCCACTCCGTCCATCCCTTTTTTTAAGATCATCCTAAGGCACTAGTCCAGGAATAAGTAAGATCCAACGCTCATATGGACTACATCAAATAGTGAGCTTGGTTACATTAAATGAAAGAGTCATTTGCGAGGCCTACCTGAGCATTGTATCTTACTTAAAATGATATTACAAAAGGGATAGACAGCACGGACAAATAGATACATCATTGTGGATCCCTCCACATATCAGCATGACGCTTTTCGTCCATACTAAGGAAGGATGCAATCAGCGTCCTTACCTCATTGGAAGTCGGAACTTCCCATGCGGTCGAGTGCATAATTATATATGGGGAAAGGTACTATGCACTCACCTCATGGGGTCCAGTTGTGTGGGCCCCCCTGTGATGTGTGTCGAACATTAACACTATGTATTTGATGGGTTCCCTTTAGTCAAGGGAATATCCAAAAAGTCCATGCAATTCAAAACCATGTGAAGACATGTATAAAACATCTAAAAGCACTTGGTGGGGACTACCTGAGTTTTAGATGCAGCTAAAACTTGGTATGACCCCTCATCCAAGTGGGACACACACAATAGGTGGTCTGGATTTGTGAACCACATGTCGATGGGCCCAATAAATAATCATGAAGGTTTTAATGGGTGGGTAGCCCCTCTCAATGGTTGTATGTGGTGTGGCCCACCTAAGTCATGGATTTACCTAACTTTTAAGACCATGGCTCACCATTGAATGATGCATCTGACTAATGGGGTAGATGTTCACACACATCATAAAGAGCCCACACAGCTTAACCTCATGGGAAATTCCCATAAGTTCAACCTCATATTACCATACACACACACTTCAATTAAAATAAATTAAAATTTTCAAATGCATGAGAGATTACATATAGAAGTAACCAAATGGTGTTCTTCCTTTGTGGGTAATTTTCCTATAAAAATAAGTCAATCCACCTGGAAAAAATTCAGCTACTGCTCTACTCTACCAATGGTGGCGATCATCAATTATTGGCATTGACGTGCGCACTGAAGAAAGATAGAACGGCAAGAGAAATTAATCAAATTGGCAAAAAAAAAAAAAAGCAGACCAACATAATCAGGGAGAGAGATCTATAATACCATCTACAAAATAAAAGAAAAATAAAAAATAAAATATATGTGGTCAAGCAATGACTTATGTTGATAAAGTTTTGAAGTAGCATAGCACTCAATGGCTACTATCATACCAGGCCTCTATGTTAAATGGATGTCAATAGTACATTCCTATGTAGTGTGCGTGTGTATATATATATTGGTTTTTTGTCGACATAGAGAGCTGGTTTGATAAGTTTTCTTTAACTTTTCATCATGCTAGATTTAAACAGTATGCATTTGATACATTTGATTATTCTTTATTTATTTCCACAACAGGAATTTTCTTCACAATAGCTCTTATATATTTGGATGACATAATTGTCACCAATAATAACAGCTTAGCTATTTAATTTCTTAAGGCATTTCTTCATAGACATTTTAATTTTAAAGAATTTGGCTTCTTAAAATATTTCAGTAGCATTGAAGTTCCACGTTTTGAGTGTGAAATTTTTCTACCTCAACGAAAATACTGCTTTATAAATTTTGGATGATGTAAGGCTTTTTGGTGCTAAATTTGATGGATTTTTCATAGAACAGAATGTTAAGCTTGATGGGATTTCATTGAATTATGCAGCAGAATTCAATTTTTTATGCTCATTTTCAACTTAGGGTCCCGATTCGCTTCCTCGGCTTACCTTGGAAATAGGAAATACAAGGACAATTAGGTAATTTACAAAAGTCACGTTGTGAAATTGCAACGCGGTCCTCGTGAGGCGGTTGGAAAGTAGAACTTTCGGCAAGAAGACACGACGAAGTTTGCCATTGGAAGGAGTACGTGCACGACTTTTAGCTTGTACGTAAGGGCTTTTGATTAGGTGCGGCCACGAACGGCAGGTACGCCGCTTACCATGGGCCCACCTTGATGCATATATTGTACATCTACTCCGTCCATCCATTTTTTCAGATCATTTTAGGACATGGTACCAAAAATGAAGCAGATCAAAATATCAGGTGGATGATACAGGAGGAAACAATGGTGACTGACCATTAAAACCTTGTTGTGGGCCACATAAGTTTTTCATCAAGATGATATTTATTTATTTTCCTTCATCCGTGCTTTTTTTGACTTATCAACAGGTAGGATGAAAAAGAACCATACTGAAACATTACAATGGGCTCTAGGGAATTTTTAATGGTGGATCATTCAATCTCCACTGTTTCTTATAATATGGTCCACATGAGATTTGGAATAGCTTCGTTTTTGGACTCATGATATAGAATGATCTGGAAAAATGGATGGACGGAGTGGATATAAAATACATACCACAAGGTAAGCCCCACGGTAAGGGCGCACCTAATCTGCTCATGTTCGTGGAAGGAATTTATTCCTTCCACGCGGAAGGAATCTGATTCCGCCGACGTGAGTCATGGAACACGCATGAAATCCACGCCGTCCATTGGGAGGGCTGCGTTACGTTTCCGTTGAAAAATGGAATTTGGACCCTCCAAAACAGACGCGGACCGTGCCACCACCGACCTTCGTGGTGGTAACATTTTGTGGGGCCCACTGTGATATCGGCGTTTTATCCACCCCGTCGATCTGTTTTTCCAGCTGATTTTCGATTATGAGCCTAAAATTGAAGCATATCCAAAGCTCAAGTGGACCACACCACAGGAAACAGTGGGAGTAATGTGTTGTCCTTGTCATGGCCTAACACGAGGTGGCGTTGGCGAGGTGGCGTGCCGCTCTTCGTCCCTGTAACTTAGGCACACATGACCTGTCTATTAGAGAATGGATAGTCATAGCACACCTGCACGTAGTCAGGGGAAGCTTCCTGACCAAAAACGCTTACGTGATTAAGTATGTGTGGGCCCACCATGATGTGAGCCCATTATGTCAGCCTCCTCATTTTTGGGACGCAATTTAGGTATAGTCGGCACTTAGAGTCTTGGCAACTTTTCAGCATACTTTGGATGAAATTTATCTCTAACAGTGGCATATTGTCCAATCAAATCCTATCATGTTAGGGGTGGGAGGCAACTATATCGTATTAATCCACTTCCGTCGTTTTGCTTTCAAAGGCAAAAATAGGATAATTCATAACTCAAGTGACCCTAGGTAAAATCATGTAGGAAACCACTAGAATCACATGGTGCGGCCAAGTGAGTTTCACCTCTTATTTCTTTGCTCTCTTCGAACGTGGGACTAAATAACATACCTAGTCGAGTCAAGTTCCAATTGAGTCAACTGAGCTAAGCCAAGCGAGCCAAATGAGGCTACGGGCAAGCCAAGTTTTGAGCTGAACCGAATCGAGATAGGCTCCAAACTCATTTCGAGCATGGAAAAAAAGTTGAGCTTGGTTTGGAGCCAGCATTCGAATGGGTTGAATCGAGCTGTTCCGAGTCGAGTCAAGCGAGCTAACCAAGCCAACTCGACTCATGAACAGCTCTATGTACAAAGCACACATAAAATTGAAGGTTTTATTAACATGTCCCATCCCAACTGCTCCCTCTCTTGTGTGGTCCTTTGACCCGGTTTTATTTTGGATGATTTTTTTGTATGGGGGTGAAAATGAAGGGCCCCTACTTATGGACGATGTAGACATAGTATTATAATGCAGTTAACCCCACACATCTTAGCTTTTCTTATTTTACAATAATTGAAGAGGAATTGACTTCTGAAAAAAGGGGTGTTGCAACTGCCTTTGGTAGTTACATAAAGAGAGACTTTAATACTCTGGCAGCGTGTGATAGATGATACACGGCAACTTGAAAGTAACTTCTAAATTGCATACAAGTAATTCAAATCAAAACATCCAAATTTTGAGTACCGTTTTAGATGGTACATTGATTATCTTATTGTCAGATTGGCTGACATTTATTTGATGGTTAAAAATGAAATCTATCAAATAGTCATATTTCAACAAACAAGTGTTTGGGAATTAGTGGTTAGGATTCTTCAACCAATCTGACTTTTGGATCTTAACTTAAGAACAGTTGGTTGAGTAGTTTGTCAGTTTAATTGAAGTTAATGCATACCACGGGTACTATTTCTAATTGCCTGCAATCAAGTGCCATGCACATCTAGAGTATTAAATAATTCCCCATTACCAAACGCCCACTAAGGGGTATTTATTTTTTCAGTTACAACTGTAAATGGGGATAAATAACCAATAATAACTTTTGAAGTGTATTTGTTTGAGAGGAAATTACCGATGTAATTATCCCAGAAAGCTACATCCAAATGCATGAAATTGAAGGGGCATTGGATACTGTTAAAATTCATGGGTCCCACCATGATGTATGTGTGATCCACGCCATCCATCCGTTTTACCACCTCATTTTTTGGCATGCAGATTGGAAGTTAAGGTTGGGCAATCCAACTGGTTCATAACATCACACTGACATGTAGGGTATGCACAAATATCACCTTGATCCAAAACTTTTGTTGCCTTCAAGAAGTTTTTAACATTAGGTGTTCAATTCCCACCATTTATGGTGTGGTCTACTTGAGTTTCGGATCTGCCTCATTTTTTGGCTCATGACCTAAAATGAGCTGGTGGAATAAATGGACGGTGTGGATAAGATACATACATCATGATGGCCCCACCAATTTTACATGTGAAAATTGTAAAATGGACTAAAGCTTTGCAGCAAGCTCCCTGTCAACGTAAACATTGAAAACGTTGTTGTAGTTATACTAATAAATAGTCATGACTTATTTACATTGAATTACAATTGTAATAAAAAACCAAATACGTAACCCCTAAGGACATGTTTGTTTTTCACTTTACTATCCTAAAGTAAAGCACCATTGTAATAATTATAGATAACATATACTTGTAGGTGGGGTTAGACTTAACTAACTGCAATGGGTGTTTGGATTTGTTCATAAGTTCCACAAAAATACTAATAAGCTGACTGGTGTTGTGTTTGGATATCAACATAAACAATGAGAAATTCATTGTAATGCTTTTCAGTTAGAGCTGGACATGAGCCTAGCCAACTCAGTTAACTTGACTCGACTCGACTTGGCTCGAAAAAACTCGATTTGACTCTACTCATTACTTAATTCAAACCGAACCGAGTTAGGTAGGTGCAGTTTGAAAAAAAAATGACTCGAGTTCAAGCTAGACTGAACTCGATTCGGCTCGACTCGAAGCTCAATTTGTGTTGACCCAGTTCGAGTTTGACTCGACTCAAGTAGTTGGAAAGTGAGGTTTTCTAGTCCCACATTGGATGTCAGCAAAGGAATAAAAGAGAAAGTTGTTTATAAAAACAGTAATAAGGGTTGTCAACTAGCCTGGATTTCGAACTGTTTTAGGTCGGTCTTTTGGACTGGGCCTAATCAAATTTTGGATTTTTCAAGCCCGAAATCAGCTCAACGTGGCTCAAACTCGAGTTAAAAGCTCGATTGAACCAAGCCGAGCATGCTATTCCAGCTTGATGGCCGAGCCGAGCTTGAGTCAGGATTGTCTTTTGGTTGAGCCGAGATAGCCCCAGCTCGACTCAGTCCTGCTTGATGTCCAACTCTACTTTCAATACTCTTCTAGTATATATACACTCACTCTTCTTACGAATGTAAATTGCTTGGGGTCCTCGGCCACAAGCAGGCCGATATTTGTAAGGCTAATGTATACCATTGTTACTGAGATTATGAATGATTCGGATTGCATATGAGTATCACGTTGGTCTCCATGAAGTTTTCAATGGTCTACGTTCTCACTACAACGGTTTGATGTCATATGGCCCACATGCATTTTGGATCTACACAAGACTTGGAGTGCTGTCTTATTGGGAGGTCATTTTGTAGTTTCCTCCTTAGGAACTGCTAGGGGTGTCAATGGGCCGGGCTCAGGCCTGAAAAATTAGAATTTTCAATAGGCGCGACGACCTAGCTTGAAACAGGTTCAAGTTTGTTTCGGCTCAGTCCTCGAGCCTGATTGGCAAGCTCAGCTCGGTTGGATCAGAAACTTAGCCCAACTTGAGCCGAATTCGAGCTCGAGCTTTCAAGTTGAGTTGAGCTCGTGGTTTTTCATTTTAGTTTTTATATATGTGGGCCTTTTTTTTATATTATTAATTAAGTTGTATATATAATTAAATTATTACTCGAGCCAAGCTTAGGTCAGCTTGATCTCGGCTCAAAAAATTTTCAAGCTAAAAAAGCAGCACAGCTCAGCCCAAACCTAGCTTTCGAGTCGAGTCGAGCCGAGTTGAGCTTATTTGAGCCAAGCCAAGCCGAGTGAGTTAACCGAGCTAGCTCGATTCATGCCCAACTCTATTCAAAATTCAGGTTGAGACCTACCCTAGGCCCGGCCCGTTGACAATCCTAAGAACCATGATCTTTAAAGTTCATTACATGCGGTAAAAAGCAGTATTTCACAAATGTTTTTCCTCCCAAATTCAAATGCATGGTATACACCCTCATTATGTTGAGGATGACCAAAACAAACATGCCCTAAGAGATTGGAACATAGAGCAGTACTCAAGTGGCATGTTTGCATATCAATTGTTGGGGTTAGGAGCCCCGCAGCAGAAGCAATCAAAGCAGGTGAGGAACATACCTCAATGGCAATTATAATAGCAAATCAACACACACAAGAGGCAATTCGATTTTTAATGTGGAAAAACCACTCACGAGTAAAAAACCACGGCAAAGCGACACTAATTTACTATGATATCAGAAGTCACAAGAAATAGAAGAAACACAACCCGGATCACAGCCCACAAGAGAAAACCCAAGCTAACAAAGCTAATTCTCACATGAGGAGGACAAACCCATTCTTTTCCCTCATTCAAGAGAACTCCAAGTTTCCTCCTAGCTCGTTCTCTTAGCCTAGAACTCTCACAATCCCTTAGCCCATAAGGGGCAACCCTAATCTTAGATTACATCCCCTTAAATAGGAGAAAATCAGAATTAGAAACTCCTTGCGCAACAAACCGCGCAAGAGACCAAATCCAATTAGGACACTACCGGCCGAACACCCCCACCGGCCGGATGGCTTAAAAACAGCATGCATGCCTATTCTGATCTCCACTGTAGCCAGTTGGTCAGCTAGTGGTCTTCATGCTTGAAGATTGAGGCGTCCAATCCCAACATCAATCGGGTACACTTGTTAGGCACTCACATCCTTGATCGGTCGCACTAGATTAATAGTGGAAAATTAATATTTATTCATTAAAGGAAAAAATGAGGATATGATTGTCTAATAGGTTTGATTTTGATTTTTTGAAACATAAACCATCCTTACTATGGCCAAAAAATGAATAGACCATATGGATAGATCACCTGATCGTGTGCATAGGAAGAGTATCTAGCACGTGTGGAGAAATGTGATGGTTCCATGTGTGTTTATGAGGCATGTGTATGTCGAATTTGGGCTTTATGTTCTATGGGCCATAGATCAGGCAAACCCAAACATCGTGATTGAATAGCAAGAATGGGCCACTGGTGCGGAAGTGATCGACAGTTGAGATAGATTGACACAACTGTTTCAACGACTGGATTTTGATCATCAAGAGCCAAAACGTGAATTCAAAAGGGTGGTCCACAATCACAACTACTAGGGAAATTAATACTAAGTTCGCTCCTCTAATTGTAGCTATTGAGATCATCACCAAAGTTAAGGGTGAATATGATAATAAGAATGCACAAAAGAGAGATGGATCACTTGGAAGGTGGGTCTCACATGGCCCACTTTCAACATGGGTCCATTAATCTTACTGCCATATTCACCCTTTGTGCATTTTCAGCCCATTAATGGTAGGGTCGCCCACTCTCCCATAGGGCTGTAAATGAGTTAGTGGACCCGATGGGGTACCCAGACCTGACCCATTTGTTAAATGGTACGGGTCTGGGTCCAAGAATAGACCCAGTTGCTAAATGAGTCTGGATCTGGTTTCCTTTATATTAGGCCTGACCCAACCCGACCCAAACTCATTTTGTAAATGGGCAGGTTTGGTCTATGTTGCAAGGGACCCATCTAGGCCCGGGCCCGTCCAAACCCAATTTTAAACCTAGTAAAAATGCTTGCATATCAAATTCAGACCCAGACCCATTAGACCCGACCCATTTATAAATGGGTCTGGGTGGATCTCCCTTTATTAGACCTAGACCCATTTATAAATAGAGTCTGATAGGGTTAATTTAGACCCTACTAAGACCCATCCATTTAGTAAAAGGGTTTGAATCTAAAATTTGGACCCATACCCATTTAGTAAATGGGCGGGTCTAGTTTTGGCCAAACCTGACCATTTGCAGCCCTACTCTCCCATAGGGCATCAAAGGTGGCGCTCATTCTCCTGCGGTCCCTTTTCATTTCTCAATGGTCCACTAGTTAAGTGGTCCATTGGTTTTCGAATGTGTCCACATATTCTCATGTAGCATCTCCTTAATACAATTTTAGAATTTTGTCAAGTGGATTGCACGATCCACTAATGGTTGTCAAAGGTGGGCCCCACATGACCTACTTCCAACATGGGCCACACCTGAAGGATGGACAACCTCATTTTCAGGCTATAACACATAGTGGGTCTTCTCTGATGAATGGTCCAGATCACTTAAGCACACACGGATTGGTCGGTGTAAGGAGAATTGGATTTAAGTAGACATAGCATGACTCACAATTAGGGCTGGCAGTGGTTAAGGTTGGAGTCGGCCCAAGAGAAATTCATTTACAAATAGTTTAAGAATTCTGGTCCGAACCCAACGCATGCCCCATCACCCAAAGCCCCATCCGAGTCCACTTGGACTCATGGACTGGTGACTCATCCGAGTCAGTGTGGTTCATTTGAACTGACTCGATGCCATGACTAAATAGTGCAACACTGCAAAAAAGCCCGACTCAACCTAATTCAAACGAGTCATCTCCAAACTTAGGTCACTTGAAACTCGACTCATGATTGAATGAATCATTCCGACTTGCTGAGTAAAAAAACCATGCTTAGAATTTACTAGACCCAAACCCAACCCAACCCAACCTGACCCAAACCAATCCAACACGACCCATAATTAAATAATTAAGCATTCGCAATACTTGTTGTGGTAAAAGCGATAATGAACTGCTACACCCTCTAAGGGTTTTGGGTCAGGTTGAGTTGGGTCATCTGGCTAGCCTATTGATAACCTATATAAGTAGGTTTGGTAAAGTTCAACTCGAGCTTGACCCATCTCGCAAAGTTCCTTTTTTTTTAGTTGGGTCCAAGTTTTTAGCCCGAGTCCAACCAACTTGGCTCAAAACCTGCCTTACAAGGGTCAAGAGTAGTTCGATCGTTGGCTGACCCGACTCATTGGCACCCCTACTCATGGTTGGTTATTGCCCCATTTTCAAGCCACTACATATTATAATGGGACCCACCTAACAAACGACCCAAATATCTCAGCCACAAGGTTAGGAAGGGTGATTATCAACACCTCTTGCCAAAAACCATTATCAATTTGTATTAGGACATTAGAATGAAAATCTCTCTCATATTTTTACCTGCTGGAGGGGAAATTTGTACATTATCGTCCTTTAAAAGTGTGAGGTCCACCAGAATTTACATCTTTTCCTCACTACTCTCCTTGTACATGGTCTATCCTCCTCTAACCCATTAGTTGAACTTTACTAATTATAACTTCTCATTTGTCTATTTATAATTGTTTTAAGGTTTGAAGAGCCCATTTATAATTTAAAGTCTTTGCTTAAGTCATCTAAAAGCTTGTTTAGATAGTGAATTATATTAGTTATTTGTTG
This sequence comes from Liriodendron chinense, assembly GCA_003013855.2. NCBI lineage: Eukaryota > Viridiplantae > Streptophyta > Magnoliopsida > Magnoliales > Magnoliaceae > Liriodendron > Liriodendron chinense. The sequence continues at coordinate 7,829 of PVNU02001496.1, read as the reverse complement.
CAAAAGTGTAATGATTACAAAATACAATACCTATCTTTTGAAAACAAGTAACTTGACCAACAATTCCTATGTTTGTATAAGTGTAGTGACCCGTAATAATGATACTTTTACATTACTTTAATGTGAAATTATAGGCAAAAATACCTTAATGTGCGTGTTTGGATTAGAGATTTTCACTCTAATACAATATAAAATTGTAATGATTACAAATTCATTTACCTGTCTAATATTAAATTTGTATTTGATAGCCAAGTTATATAATCAAACCGACATTGTAAAATCATAATGATGATACTTTTTTACAATACATTACTGATGTGATTCGCAATCCAAACAAGTCCTGAGATCATTGAGTATATTTAAACATTTTTACTATTTCGAAAAAAGTTTTATTTTAAACAAGTTTAAAAATCTAAAACTTATACAAGCATATCAATTATGTAATTGGGAATGAATTCAATATTGTTACCAATTTGATTAAAGTTTTGAGAGTTTTTTCCTTGTGAATTTGAGGCCTATCTTAGAGCAAGAGGACAGTGATATTCTCTTCTCATTCTTTCTAATCATCCAATACATTACATTATGAACTTGACTCATTTTCCTCCTAAAATGAATCTACTCAAGAAAGACATTTCAAGCCGGTTAAACATGGAGATTGTCATTGTCATCCATTGATAGAATGAAGCTAGAAACTGTAGTAGAGATGAATCCATTTACATATGTATTACATAGAATGAAAAGAAAGGATTTAAAATAAAAAGAATATTTGATTACTTGTGTAGATTATTAATGATGTGCTCATAAAATCTCTTATTTTAATTGAGCCTTGGTGTTTTTATCCTATTAGAATAAAAGGAAAAAAAGAGACAAGAAAAATTAAGAAAATTTTACCTTTTATTTACCCAATTGCCTTAATTAGTTTTGTCCCACATTGGAAAGAAAATAGGAAAATTATGCATTTATATTAAAATCTCTTATTATTCCTTTATATTGGAAAACAAAGATATACCATGAGAGCATCTTCGCATGTGTGTGGGCCACAGGCATGGCACGGAGCAGTGTGGTATATCTTTGATTAGATGCTTTTATTTTTTTCTGCATATGTTTTGTCCTACTCATGCACATTAAGACAAAGAGTCGTTACACACCTACCTAATAATTAATAAAATAGCATGCACCAACATGTATTTATTATGCCGCTCGCATGTGCCTCGAGCTCCAACAGTTGCCTACCTTCTTCCATCCCTTCTCTATTATTTTTTCATCCCAAAAAAAAAAAAAAAAAAAAAAAAAAAAAAAAAAAAAAAAAAAAATAATCCTCTCCTCTCATCTCTCTTGTTTTCTTCTAAGTTTTCTCTCTACAAAATCTTCCTCAGACAAATCAATACGAGCATACCTGGGTTCATATGGTTGAAATTGTGAGTGCACCTATCAATACCGTTCATCACGAGGAGAGTTGTTGTATCTCATGAGCAGACTTGTTAAAACTCAATGCATCAAGGATCTTCTTGTGGGGGTATTAATGGTAACTTGGGCACTCCAAATTATTTTTGTTATATCGTTATATTTTAGAACCAACAAATCCTACCATGCATGCCTATGTATTCATGCATTCACATGTGAAAACATTATGGTATGCACATGGTATCCAACTTGTGTAGCAGGTCGTCCCAACATGAAATTGGACGCACCAAAATTCAAGCTGATTGAACCATCAAGTGGATCCGATATTGAATCTAGAGACGTTATGTATTGTTTTTCTATGGTATGACCCACCTGATGTTATTTTCCTGTAATTTTAATTTGCCTAATATACGAAAGAATACAATAAAGAGATCCTATTGGTTGAAGATTTTCTAATATAATGTTTTGTTCTACTGAGCTTTCTGAGTATCCATTTTTATGGTGGGTAACTTGGTTGCCACACACACCTCAGTGTCTCACACGCTTACTATTTGCATGAAGTTTTCATCCGTAACTGATTGTGTTTCAGATCGGCATAACTGCAAGAAAGAAAACTAAGAAACTACAATAAAGGGATGCTGTAATGGAGAATGATCGCATATGTTTCCTTTCACATACCACCTTCTTTGGGGCCTATTGTGATATGTCACATCATGCACGCCTATTGTGATATTGTCCACTATTGAATGAGTCCACATGACAGGGAACAATGTAAGATCTCCCCTTAAGCCTCTAAATTCACATGGTATATTGTTCAAGGGAGATGTTGAGTCGGTGGACACAGACGCCTCTCTCCCTCATTTTCTAAGTATGTATGTTGGTAAAGCCTCGTTTTTACAGGACTTTGCCATGTGCTATCTCACATAATTTGGTCTATATAAGAAGGGTTACAGGTAAAGAAAGACATTCATTCAGTCATCATAACCATAGGTAGAGAGATATATTCCATTCAGTTATCTTCCGGAGTATTCTTTAGTGGAAAATTTTCAGGGCCTATGTTGTAGCCGGGAAATGCAAGTGGCGGTACACACACCATCAAGATGATGGATGCGTGTTTGAAATGCAGTGTGGTTGTCAGCAATAAATGGATTAAAAACTACTCTTGTAAGTTGGGATGTAATCATTCCAACGTTTAAAAATGCAATAGTTTTTTACATTGAACGTGGGATCCACCACAGAGCAATCATGGCGGTGGGCCCCACTTACGAGATGTAGGGCATGATCGAAACTGTCCATTCTATGTCACAATTGTCGTCCGAGACATCCATCTAGTAGTGTACACCACACTATAGCTTGATACATTATTTTACGTATATTTATGTTCATTGCTTTCCTAATAGTGTGGCCAGAGCTAGTAACCGTATTCTTGTTGCAAAATACATAACTCCGTCCTCATTACTAACCTTATTTCTTCTTACAAATGCATTACTCATCCTCCAGGCCTTAGAGTGGACTGTTCGGATCTATTAGTTAACTCATGTATTTCTATTTCTCTTTTATCTAGTGAAGAAGTGCCGAAGAAAATTGAGTCATGCATTTCTATTCCTCTTGTTTATTGTTATATTGCTGAATCATGTAAATTTACGTGCATTTTATTTTTTGTTTGGCCCTTGGGCCTTATATTTAGATCTTTATTTTTTTGGTTTGGCTTATTATACAAAGGCCTTATGTTTAGCTGTTTATTTTTTTTAGCTTGGGTTGTTCTACATTCATCGCATTGCATCTGGATGGTTGGATTGTCATATATCATGGTGGGCCTCATACAGCTCAATGGCATGAGAAGTCACATCTCGTGTTCATTTGCTTTCATAATTTCAGCGATTCATGGGGGCAGAGACGCAGATTGCCTGCCATCCCAATCAAGGAGGTTCCTGCAGTCGGAAGCTAGGCTGGGTCCACTGTGAAGTTTGTTAGAAATCCAGTACCCCCTCTATCCGTTTTCTTTTCTCACCTTATTTTAGGATATGAGACAGAAATGAGGTAGATCAAACAGGGTGGGCTAGATGGCTCAGATCAACCTGAAAATCTTACTGCTGATCCTAACCATCCACTCATTGAACATCAAACCAACGGGCCCCACTCATGAGTGGCTCAGATCTCACACACACCATCTTTAATCACTCGTCGCTGAAAATTTGATGACCGTGTATTATTTCCAAGATTAAGGATTTTATGCAATCAGAAAGAGATGAATCGTGTGGGACCGGTCAGATTAAGAAGATGGCCAGCGATCAGATGGCGAAAACGAACCATATAATCACAAGTGGGCCACATCATTTTGATCAGCATTAAGGACCGTACATTCAATTACAATGAAGAATTAGGAATTGGCAACAAGAAGTTCTTCACAATCTCATTGAAGCGCTTGGGATTCTCAATCTGCGGCACGTGCGAGGTGTTCTTGATCACCTCCATCCTACTTTCTCCCCCAGATACCTGCAGACGCACGTGTCAGAACCACATGCGCGAATGCCCATGAAGAGCTTTGACAAGCCCACACGCGTGCAATAAAGCTCATGTACATGCCACACATGTGCCAACATGGGGTGATAAGTTCAAGATCCAATCTGTTCATCAAAACGGCACCACTATATTGATGACTTAGCACAAGAATCAGTTTGATCCACTGGTCAGGTAGGCCACAGTTTGCAAAACAAATGTACGGCTCTGAAAACTTTACTGAAGTTTTTTATAACATATCCACCAGTTTCCAATATTGAGGCCCACACGATGATTGGACCAGATTTTATTTTAAAATGTTAGACCAACCTGATGGATGGATTAGATCTCACACCAATATGCCATGCTGGCACATGTGTGGCGTGTACATTAGGTCCATTGCACACGCGCGTACGCTTAGCAAAGCTCGCAAAAAAACACACGGTACACATCGACCGTATTACATCACTATATCAGATGCCCCATACGTGTCAAGAGGCACGTGCGCCAGATTTGTGTTGTTCATCCGTGTAGCCTGACTGCGCATGTGCAGGCCAGTCCAGCATCAGGTGGGCCGGACGTGTATTGACAGCTCAAAAGATCAACCAGCAGTCCACATTCATTGTACAAGAGCAGCCCATTTGATAGCTCCACGGCCTGATTTCCATGTCACAGCACAGTCGTAGTAGGTCCAACGTAATTAACGGCCCAGATCTCCCAGAGCACACAATACATTGGCACGTGCAAGGAGTGTAGGATTCGAGTAGCCATGGTAGGGACCCCAGTTGTGTTCTGCATGATTTTCAGACCACACCACATACTCAGTGGGTCCCACCTGATGAACGGCACAGATATTTCCGAACTGTGCCACATGTATATTGATGTCTCGTCATGAAGGGGCTTCGGCAGATCCCTGACTGTGGGGCCAGCGTGATGTATGTGCCTTTCATCCACGCCGTCCATCCGTTTTGACAGCTCATATTAGGGAATGGTCCCAAACAATGAAGGAGATCCAAATCTTAAGTGAACCACACGACAGAAAACAGTAGCGATTTACCATTAAAAACTTCTTGTGGGCCACAAACGTTTTGGATCAAGCTGATATTTATGTGGTCCCTAAATACAGGTCTTTGTGGCCTCATCAACAAGTTGGATGGCAAATAAACATTCCAGTGGACCCCACAAAGTTTTTAATGGTAGGTATTCAATCACCACTGTTTCCTATGGTGTGGTCCACCTGAATTTTGATCTGCTTTTTTTTTTTTTTTTATCATACCCTAAAATGATCTGTCAAGATGGATGGACAGCGTGGATGTAAGGCATATACATCATGGTGGGCCCCACGGTCAAGGATCCACCAAAGCCGTACCCCACTTAAGGACTCTGATTATTAATACATTATTGATATTGCGTTAGCAACATGGTTTTAAGACTCGGAAGTGTCCCGAGCGACTCGGCCTGACCCGATCTGGTTCAACACTATGAGTCACCCCCAACTCAGCTACCGATTCACCCCAGATTCGGGTGAATCACGACTCAAACTTGAGACTGGATGAGTTTATCCGAGTCACTGAGTCTTTTAACCAGGTCTTTATGGAACTGAGGGGAAGAGAATATTTACTTTCTAAGCTCGAATGCCTTCTCCAAGGGAAATATCTGGTCAAACTCTCCCCATATTATTAGCACCTCCTGCAAAACCATTCTCAATTTCCATTAAACACAACAAATCAAAATCCAACTTGTATGTAAGCAAATTTGTCATGCAGCTCCATATTTCCCGCCAACATGCCACTTGCATACGACATCTGTACCATGAAAACGGTTGGGCCCCACCGTGATATCACCCTACACAAAAATCAGGCCGGCCTGCTCATCAGGCGTACCACGCCGCTGGAATCAATAGGCGGTTGGCGGTCTCACTCCACATTCAGGTGTGGCCCACCTAATGAACGGATCAACCTGATTTTCGAGATGGAAGGCCTTCACAATGGGGCCCATAGTTTGTAGGGTGCGGATGTCCTACAATCGTGTGTTGGCAGGAGACAAGAGGGCTGCATCACAATTTGCTATGCAGCAGGCCCGTGGAGTCCTCCCAAACCAGTGGGCACCTAGGCTTGCATCTGCTTAATGTCCCATTAGGTAGGTCCCACTCAGAAGACAGATGTAGTATTAGTGGGTCCATCCTGCACCAAGCCCCGTTCATTAGCTCTCATTATCTTGGATGGTCGAGTTAGTTGTATGCTAAAAGTTTGCACATTATTGGTAATTTCAAGTGCCTGTGTATCTTCCATCACACTCTGACAGAGCATAAAAGCATTCTTTTATAGGCACACTCTCACACAACCACACACCACAATGAGTACTCGAACCCACGAACCCATGACCTGTATGTTGAAACTTGTGAGTCACCAGTGAGGCATGGGTAGGACCCAAAGCTGGTAGAGATGGGACTCTTTGTTATCCATTACCACGGTATATGTTATTGTTTAATTCACATGTGGCCACATGTGTCACTGATGGCCCCAAATCAGTTAAACATGTGCAATTAGTAATATAGTCTGGTGTGTTAGTGTTATATTGAACTCCAATCAATTGAACACTTGTGACCCCAAGCACCAAATTAGTAGGATTAGGAACAGGCATATAAAATTTGATTGTCTAGCCACTAATTGTTATGGTGATAAGGCGGTTTAAGAAGAGGAGGCTTAGTCCCTTCAAAACAGTTTTTTTTTTTTTGGCCCCCTTAAGCTAAGGACTTTTCTCTATGGAAAAAGACTAAACATTCGTGGTGTAAAGTCAACAGGATGTGAGTAGTGATCTTCCAAGTAAGAACTTGGTGATCGATGATCTAATAGCAGTAGTTGTGGGTATTTAAGCTACTTGTAGAGCATACTACGGTGATGTTGTTAGACAGTAACGGATTTAAACTAATCCATGAGCTTTGGACTTGTTGTAGCGTGGTTGGACATAAGTGGAGTGTCTAAGCTAAGAAGCTAAAAACTAAAAATAGGCAACGTTGTGTTGTAGAGATATTGATTGTGTGTGGCAAGAGCCCAAAACTCTTTGTCAAGTGCTGCTTTTATATGTTCGGAGAGACGATGGTCAGTTATAGTTTCATTGTAAATCTTCAATCGCGCAACACTTGTGTCCTAGTAGGATCTGGAATCCTTATCGTATGATGCAATCGTACATAATTTGTTTCTAATTTTGGATGGACTTTTCATTATTTGTTCCTATTTTCTTATTGCCTCTAGAAAATCATCCATCGTCATAGGGAAAATTTTCTTTCGTGTGGATTTGTTTATGATTTGAGACGGTAATGCCATGCGTGAATTGAATTATAAAGAATCCATTATCAACAGGTATTTGGAAACTTCTTATGTATGCAAAAGGTCACGCGTGTCATGTGTACGTTGATCACATTCCTTTTGAATGATATCCACCTTTTTTGTTAAAGAGGTAAGTATGGCTCCAAGTAAGCTTGCTTTTGGCAAGCTACGTGTCGTTGATCATTAAGTCATTTCAATTTCTCTCAGGCGAGGGTATGGTTGCCTTCCGCCATTCATACATGAGTGCTGACACATGATGGCTTCTCATTGGGTGAAAATAATGTCCCTACGCCTATGTGAAGAGACGTTGTGACGTTTTAATTCTAACGAGTGTCAGCGAGCGACATGTGGCAACACAGAGTTTACGCTCGATCATCATACGCAACCTCCTAGTTTTAGAAATCGCTCACCTTAATTTCAAACTTTTTAATGCGGACATGAAATAGAAAATATCCAAGACTGTGGGACTCATGGGCCCACATCAAAAATGGAAAGCATATGAAGACCGACTCCAGAAGCAAATGGCTAAAGCCAACAAAGCGAAGTACATGATGGAATCGATGCGAATAAGATGGATACAATCATAAATCCCAATAT
>ML058510.1:6716776-6737295 GCA_003013855.2 Liriodendron chinense | reverse complement strand
ATAGAGGGCATTGATTTAAAACACATACATCACAGTAGGCCCCACTGGAAAATAGATGGAGGGCCTGAATTTAAAAGACATGCATCACAGTGGGCCACACTGAAAAATAAATGTAGGGCATGGATTTAAAACACATACATGACAGTGGGACCCACTGGAAAATAGATGGAGGGCATCAATTTAAAACACATACGTCACAGTGGGTCACACTATAAAATAGATGGAGGGCATGGGTTTAAAGCACATACATTACAGTGGGACCCACTAGCATACATCACAGTGGGCCCTATTAGAAAACAAATAGAGGGCGTGGATGCACCACACATACATCAAGGTGGGGGCCCACTGAATCAACAGATGGATTGTGTGGATATACAACACATACATCACGGTGGGCCCCACTAGAATAACATATGGGTTTTGTGGATGCACCACATACATGAAGGTGGGGCCCACTGGATCAACAGATGGATATTGTGGATCTACAACAAATACATCACGGTGGGCCCCACTGGAATAACAGATGGTGGCGTGGATCTACAACTGGAAGAAAGTGGAGAGAGAGAGAGAGAGAGAAACGTACCTAAGGTGCGGCCGGAGTCGGGTAAAGTGGCGGGTGGCGTCGTCCGGCTATAGTGCCAACCAGAGAGAGAGTGGCGGGCGGCGTGGGCATGGGTGCAGGTGGCGACGATGCAGAGAGAGAGAGAGAGAGAGAGAGAGAGAGAGAGAGGGCAGGGGCAAGGAGCGAGTGAGGGGGAGAGAGAGGGGAGAGAGAGAGAGAGAGAGAGAGAGAGAGGGCAGGGACAAGGAGCGAGTGAGGGGGAGAGAGAGAGAGAGAGAGAGAGAGAGAGAGAGGGCAGGGACAGGGAGCGAGTGAGGGGGGGGGAGAGAGAGAGGGCAGGGGCAGGGAGCGAGTGAGGGAGAGAGAGAGAGAGAGAGAGAGAGAGAGAGAGAGAGGTGTGTTTTGCGGGGTAGGGTTTCAATTTGAGGATTTAAGGGACCTATAGCGGCGGATTTTAAAATCCCCCGCTACATGTATATTATAATTTAATATATTATTTGTTATATATTATATATTATATATTATATGTTAAATATATATAATATTTATATATATTTATAGTATATGATATATACTATAAATATGTTATATATATAAATATATATTGTATATATTAAATATTATATATATATATATATATATATATATATATATAATTGTAGACACACTACTTCACTATTCCTTGTTGAATGGTCCACCTAAGATCTAGATCTTCTCCAAGTTTGGCCAAATGGCCTTAGATGATTTTTCAAGACGGTATAAATGTAAAATGCATATTAGGGTTGTGCACGTTCGGATGGATGGTATAGATGACAATGTTCAAAAAATTAAGAAGATCTAAATCTCTGGTTGACCACACCAATGTAAAAATCGATGAATGACAATCAAAACTTTTTATAACTATCAGTTACAGAAGTTTTGGATCAAGCTGAAAGTGAAATTTGACTTTTCCCTTCATCTTGGTCTGCTTGACCTTATCAACAGGTTGGATGGCAAATACACATCGCAAATGTTCTTTAAGTAGGCTGAAGGACATTTTTAATGGAGAGCGCTTAATCAACATTGTTTCCTATGGTGTCATGCACTTGAGATTTAACTTTGATTAATTTTTTGGAACACATCTTAAAATGGGCTGAGAAAACGAATGGATGGTGTGGATATATAACATATTATGAAGATGGGCCATATAGTAGGGTAAACATATATAAAATAAATATAATTCAAAGATATATATAGTCGGTTCGATTTGGTTGAAAACGGTTTATAATTTTCACAAACAGACAATCGAAACGACATTCTTGATTTTTAATATATAAAATTTGAATCGACACGAAATAGAATGAAAAATCGATTGAAGCCGATCGGTTAGGTCCGGTTCGGTCGGTTTTATCAATTTGGTCAGGTTTTTTAATAGCCTTAATGCATATACATCATAATAGGCCCCATGAGTGGGCCTTAAGACCACTTTTCTTAACAGGATTCGGTTGAAGTCTTAAACCATGTAATAATGGATCCGATTAATTATCTCGTCAATTCTGTTTCACTTTAAAAAACTTAATTTCAATTACTAGATTTCAATATTAGCTAACATCAATATACATGTAGGGGTGTAAATGACCCCAACCCAGCCGAATACCACAGTGTTTAGTTTGGGTTTGATAACAAAAACTTGAGTTTGAGTTTGGATTAAGTTTTATTCGAACCTAAACCATAATTTTTTAGTTCGATTCATTTAAAGTTTGGCGAGTTTGGGTCTCATTTTTTTAAGTTTGATTAGTTATACAAACCAGACTCAAACTTAAGTTTGGGTTTGATTATACGTTTGATTAAAAGTCACATTATGCATGTATTCCATATCCACTTTGTTTATGCATTTCACCAAATCATTTTATGGCATGAGTTAAAAAATGAAGTAGATCCAAATCTCAGGTAGACCATGTCATAGGAAACGATGGTTTTTTAGCTATAAACGAACCCTATTGAGCCTAACCGGACCGAACTCATACCTTTTTAAGTTTAGTTTGTTTACTAATTAAACTCAGAAATAGGTTTGAGTTTGATTTGTTTAATAATCAAACGAGCTTTAATCGAGTCGCACTCGAACCGTTCACGAATAGTTTGGTTTGTTAACCACCCCTATATGCATGCTTAATCAAATTTTAGTGAATTTCAATATCAGTTTATCTAACTATTAGATTTCAATATATAAATGCCTTAGTATCAGGCTAATTAATTAATCAAATCATTGGATTTTACTATCAAGATTATTCGATGGTTGGATTTCAATATATATCAATTAATCCATCTATTGGATCTTTGTTAGTCTAACTGTTCTAACCGTTAGATTACAATGTCAGCTTCATCCAACTGTTGGATTCTAATATCAGGTTAACGGTTGGATCTATAACAGTTAGAGGTCTAAATGATTGCGTTGAAAAAAGAGAGTATGATTTAACACCTTAGTCCAATCTAAGGTTAATCTGTTAGATTTCATTATCAGCTTAATCCGAAAGCTGATCTCAATACGATGGTTAATCCTACCACTAGATTTGATCAATATCAACTTAATATAGCCGCTGGTTTCAATATAGGCTTGCTTTAATCCAACCATTAGATATTAATATTATCTTAATCCAATTTTATTGAATTTCAATATCGGCCTAATCCGATCGTTATATTTCAAAATAACTTTAATCTAACCGTTGAATTTCAATATATGCCTTAATATCAAGCTAACCGACCATTAAATTTGTATATTACTTTATTTCGACCATTAGATTTCAATATCAGTTTAATGTAACCATTAAATAACAATGCATGCATAATCCAATCATTAAATTTCGATATTTGCTTAATCCAACCATCAAATTTTAATATCAGCTTCATCTACTCTTTGAAATTAATATGAATTTAATTTTTTGTGGGGGATCTTAAAATCCCCGCTCCAATAATATATAGCGGCGGATTTTAAAATCATCCACTATAATAATATATAGCGACAAACTTCCACCGCAATATAATAATTCATATGATCGGGGTTCGAAATTATGGGCGGGATATTCAAAGTTATAGCAATGAAAAAAATAATACGCCGCTATATGGTAGTCACAATATAGCGGCGAACTTATCTTGTTTATAGCGACAGATATAAATATTTGTCACTATTGTTCGTCCTAAAAGATGGCGGAAAGGATGGCGGGGGCGGAAAACTCATTTATAGCAGTGGATATCAATATCCGCAGTTATAGATTGTATTATAGTGACAGTTAATATTAACCGTCGTATATTCATTAGTTATAGCGGCGTAATGTTTTTCCGCCACTATAACCAGCTCCTATATTACATATTTGTTGTAGTGTCTTGATCCAAAGCTTTTGTGACCCATGGGAAGTTTTTAATGGTCAATCACCATTGTATCTTATACTATGGCCCATCTGAGATTTGGAGCTGCTTCAGTTTTTGGATCATGCCCTAAAATGAACTTTCAATACAGATGGACAACGTGGATGTAGTCACATACATCATAGTGGCCCCACAGTCAGGGGTCCCACCCACCTCGGTGGATCTGGGGTCTCACCTAATCTGCTTCCAGCATTAACATAGCAATGACCCCACCATGATGTATTTGTTGTATCCACGCTGTCCATCCATTTGGGGAGATCATTTCAGGGCATGATACCAAAAATGAGGCAGATCTGAAGCTCAAATGGCCCCCATGAAGTTTTTAATGGTTGGTGTCTAATCCCCACTATTTTCTGTGCTGGGTCCACTTGAGCTTTGGATCTGCCTCATTTTTTGTGTCATGACTAAAATGATCTCACCAAATGGATGGACGGCATGGATATAACACATACATCATGGTGGGGTCATTGCTACACCCCACGTATCTAGTGTAGCTAACGCGTCGGTGTAGAGGGATCACCCGCTAGCCCAACTAGTAGACGCTTGGGCGTTTCAACTATTGGTCTTGGGTTCGAAATCCACTAACCCCACCAGTGGGTGGGAGCATCGTGTGATTGACTGGGTGGGTGCGTTGCACATCTAATAGGGTGTGCGCGTTGCATGACTAACCCAAAAATAATAATAATAATAATAAAAGAGTGGGGATTGAAGTAGCAACAATTTTCTCTAAATAGTGGGGATCCAAAACTTCTATGGCCCCCAAGAAGTTGGACCACACTACGCGTGGATTGAACACTTACCCTTGAAACTTCTTTGGAGCCACCACAATGTTTATTTGCCATCTAACCTGCTCATAAAGACACTACCTTGGATGAAGGGAAACACAAATATAAGCTTGATCCAAAACTTCTATATATGGCCCACTAGTTGAAAACAGTAGGCGTTCAATCCGCACTGTTTCTTGTGTTCTGGTCTATTTATCTTTAGATTTGTCTCAATTTTTTGCCACGTGCCTTAAAATGAGCTTGAAAGTTTGACGCACCATGTAGTACATCATGGTGGGGCTCACTGGGCTTTTCCGCCAGCTACCTGGGGAAGCAGATTGGCTGGTGCACCCTACACCAGCGACGTTGCCGGTGTAGGGACGTGGCGGACGCAGAGCCGAGTGCGCAGTCCTCGAGCACCATGTTTGTATGAAAGGATCAAAGAAGATTAAGGCTCTGTGGACCCCACAATGATGCATTTAGTATATCCAAACCTTCCATCCATTTGGTGAGATCATTTTAGTGAATGATATGTAAAATAAGTCATATCCAAAACTCCAGTGGACCACACCACTAAAAGCAGTGGGGACAATGATTCTCACTGTTAAAACATACCCAGGGTCCACCATGATGTTTATTTGTCATCCAAACTGTTCATAAGGTCACAAAGACCTGAATGAAGGGTAAAAAGAAATATCAGACTCTGGGACCTCCAAGAAGGTTTCAATGGTATACGTTCAATCTCCCACTGCTTTGTGCAGTGTGGTCCACTGGATCCTTGGATCTGTCTTAGTTTTTGGGTCAAGCCTTAGAATGATCCCAAAACATGGACGGACGGTTTGGATACAACAAGTACCTCATGGTGGGACCCACAGAACTTGATGACGTCACTACACCAGCAACCTCGCTGGTGTAGGGTGCACCAGCCAATCCGCTTCTGCTGCCTGGCTGGTGTAGGGGTCACTGGCCATTTCACGTCCATTTATACTGACTTTTGGTTTGATTGGCTCAGGAGCCAATGTCATGGATTTATCGTGATAGTCCTTTTTGGCGTGTACGCACGATTGGAGACAATGGCATCTCTCTGAATTTCCTCACTTGGTTTTGTCGGGCTTTTAAGTAGATGCAATGCATTAGGCCACAGAATTACCATGGTGCATCCCCCATGCATTGGAATACTGTTGGAACCACTCATCCAGTGGGCCGTACCAAGGATGGCGCAAGGAGCAACATGAAACCAATTGAACTAATTTCAGTAGACCAAATATGGGTTTTTGTGTAGCAAGTTGTGCCAATACACCTTGACGTATTGTAAGAAGTTACCAATGTTTTATTATTATTATTATTTATTTATTTATTTCTCGATAGCCCTCTTCAGATGGGGGCTGCTTGAAAGTGCTCTGGCCAGTCAAGTTTAAAGCAAAAGAGGTCCATTGTCATAGGTTGAAACCATCCAATTGAGAGTTTTTATTTGTTTATTTTCCACTGTACAAAGTAGAACTCATCATGTAAATGATTTTAATCAAGAAAAGATGACCTAGATTTAGACTTATAGTCATATATAATGTATCGTATTGCAAATTCATGGGGATGTATTAAAAAAAGAAAAAGAAAAACCTCTTTCATGTATGCCCATGTGTCTCTAAGAGGATTATGAAACATACATGCAAGCGAGTTTTTTTTTTTTTCCCCTTTAAGGGCCTTAGGATGTATAATAAGGAATGGAAAGGAAACAATGTTTCCCCACGAAATTAACTTCCCTTTGTGAAGTCCTTTTTCATGGGAATTTTTGAAAAACACAATTGCTAACTTACTTATTTGCTGAAAGTGAACTCAAGTGTGCCACTATCCACCTTCAATAGTCGCATATGTGCCACATTTGTCAATATAATCCCCAACTTGATATGTTCACATGTGATTGGGACAATGTCATTCCAACGTCACATGCACTACCATGCCATTTGGTCCTTATAATCCCTGCATTTTGCAGTCCTTGTAATGGCATAAAGATGGACATTGCATTATAAGTTAATTTCAACAATGTCATTACAACGTCACATGCACCAAAATGCCATTTAATCCCAGAAACTATTGCATTTGGTAGTCCTTATACTTAGAGGTGGGCAAAGATCTAGGCCAAGCCAAGTTAGCCCTAGTTTGGTTTGGCTTGTTTTTGTACCACCTCAATTTGTGGATCAACTTGGTTTGGGTTTCGGGCCGACCCATGCGGTCCAAGTTTGGTTTGCTTTAGAAAACTAGAAAATTTTGGTTCGAGCCGGGATCGGTTTGGTTGAAAATTTCGAACTGACCGGGCCAATTCAAATAGGCGGCGGCTCTTTTTTTGCTTATTTATTTAATTAAAAAAGAATTTAGACAATTAGGGGGAAAAAAAAAAGTACAAACATATTTTACTCTATGGTATTTAACATCCTTCAAAGGAGTGCAGCTTCAAAATAGACATATAAGAGTATTTTCCAAACAAAAGTACATGAGCATGATTTTACAAGTGCAAGGAAACAGTATGCATTCATGTATATGTATTATGTATTATCTATGTCATCATGTATATGTATTATCAACACTGTCCATCTGTTTTACATATCATTTTAGGACATGGTCCCAAAATGGAATCATATCCAAAGCTCAAGTGGATCACTCCATAGGAAACAGTGTGCTTACAATCTACGAGCCGAATCAAACCAAGCTTAATCAAATCGAGCTTTGAGCAAAGCCAATTCGGTACTGCCCTGGTTTGAGCCTGATTTGTTTTTTCAAACCAGCTTGACTCCAAACCCTTGGTTTGGTTTGAACTTCCATTTGAACCAATCCAAGCCGAGCTTTTTCTAACTATTCCGAGTCGAGCTTTCGAGCTGGCTTGGTTTGTGCCCGTCTATACTTGTACTGCCTTGAAGATGGGCATTCCCTTAACAAGTTATGTGATTTGGACAATGTCACATGTGCCAACATGCCATTTGGTCCCTATAACCCCTACATTTAGCAGCCCTTGTAATGGCACAAAGATGGACATTAATATTACAAAAGTTGCATGATTTGGACAATGTCATTACAATGTCACATGCACAAACGTGCCATTTGGTCCCTATAACCCCCATATTTAGCTGTCCTCGTAAGCCAACTTACCATTTGGTCCTTGTAACTAGCACAAAAATGAACATTGCCATTACAAATACGTGATAATTAGGACAATGTCATTATAACATTACATGCACCAACGTGGAATGTGGTCCAGTAAGTCCCACATTTGGTTATCCTCGCCAATGCCATTACAACATTACATGTGCCCATGTGCCATTTGGTCTAGGTACCTTGTATTTGACAGTTCTTGAAACAACGTGGAAATGGGCATTGCCAATGTGAGCCCCCATAATGTTAAGGGCATCATCGTACAGGTTCCACATTTAATAAATACGCGTGATGTAAGAGTAATGTTTCGATTATACAATCAAAATGCTCCACAAGGCCACTATTTTATGCGCGCAACATGTTTTCCATCCCTCAATAGTTTCGGTTCATTTTAAGCCGTTCATCCAAGAAGCTGGTCAATAAAAGCCACATCACTAGAACCAATAGGAATAAGGATGTCCACCATTGAAACTTTTTTAGGGCCACCATGATGACTATAAATTTTTTATTTTGTATGGGGAATATGGGAACCATTGTTTTAGTTCCTTAATGTTTTTGTGTTTGCAATTCCAAGGTTTAGACTTATTAAATATACTTATATAATTTATTTTGGTACTCTTAAGTGTGATTTTTAGCACTCAGCTAAAACAAGTCCCTAGGCGTCCAACGGCATCATTGTGCCACATTAATTCATCTCATCTAGCATGCACTAAAGACCAACAACATCTCACCATGACTAAGAAATGGACCGCCCTAAGGCATTCCTGCGCCACGCACAGAGATCCTTGCGCTGCACAGTCCCTTGTGCCAGAAACAACTATGGCAGGTACAAAGGTCCTAACAAATTAGTTGCCTCTACAAGCTAGGAAAATCAGGCCGCACGGGCCTATAAATACCCCTTTGAACTCACTTAAAGTGGACGTTTACTTTAAAAGAGGCTCCTATAGACCCTTTGACATTTCAGACATGAGAACCCAACCCCTTTGCAATAAGGAACTTTGGGTGTAGAAGCTCCTTAAGGTGAGCAACCCCTGCTTTAACATTTTGCCCTAGTAGGAGGTCATGCACAGCTACCCTCAAAGAAAATCATGCTCCATGCGCCAAGCCTCATAAATAGGCCATGCACTAAGGTGTAAACCCAACTTGTAAGATCCCTAGGATCGAGCTCTATATTATTGTAATGACCCAAAAATTTTCAGATGTGTAAGTACATGAGTGTTCATTCATGCATGTACTTTTAGAAAATATTTTTTATTGAATTTAGAATAAAAAGATATATAGATGTATGCAGATATACACAAACTTATATATTAAAAATAACTTCTATGCCTTCGTAGATCTTTGTATACTCAATCCATCCATCCAATCATAAAATAACTTATATACATACGTGATTAGGGTCCTAACCATTTAATTTTCTTACTCTTAAACGCATCATCTAACCATTCATCACACTTGTATACACCAAACGACCCATCCAAATGTCGATCTAAACAATTCATTATGAAGCACGGAAAGAATACATTGAATGTACTTAGTAGTTCTTATATTAGACACCCATACACGTCACTAGAAATTACGAAAAAGCATAAGCTGTCGAAACACATACTAGACACTGTCACAGGATCATAGTAGATATTGGGCTTGTTGGATAAGAGTTCATCGAATTGAAGGTTGTAGTCAAATTCCACCATAATCAAATAATGTAAATGGACAACACGTGCATTTGAAACCTTTTTTTTGTAAAAACAGGAGATGAGAGATACCAGGTTTCTAACATCTCTGGTTATATATATTATATTATATATAAAAAAAGATTTTTTGAAATAAAATGATTAGAAGAAATTGTATCCGACAGTGTATTCTAACCGTACAACGTGGGCCTATTAGTTCGCCCCCACACATAAATTTGAACCATCCATTCACCAACAATAGCATAGCCACCCATCCAATCACCGTTGAACTATAAAATTGTCCGTACAATAGATGGAAATCTACCAGTAATCATAATTATCCATCAGAACATCATTTAAAGACATCCTCCCAAATGATCCAAATCGTCCAAGGCCACTCTAGTTACAACATAATGCCCAGTGCGTTCTGATTGTGTTTCCTTGAACACACGTGTGTACACATCATTTAAAACAATCTCTACATAATACATTTTGTTGTAATAAGACCCTCTAACCTCTCCTTTCTTCGCTAATAAAGATGTATTGCCACGAGTCCACTCGTCGCTAAAAAACCCAAACTTATTGCAAAACGATTTTGCGACGAGTGTTGCTCATCGCCAATTTTGTCGCAATACAACGTCACAAATCATATTTAGCGACGAAATCACCAACTCGTCGCCAATGATGATAAGATTGGCAACGAACAACTCATCACTAATAAAGACTTTTTGCAACTAATGTTAGTTGTCGTTGATTATAATTATTTACTTTTTAGCAACAAGTCGTCACTAATAGAATTTTAAAAAAAATATATTTTTCTCTTTTTTTTTATTTTTTCCTATTACAAAATAACTTGTATTAATCAATATTCATTATCATCCATTGAAATATTAAAATAAGTAAATTAAATTAAAAATAAATTTATAATTATCCCTGCACACATGTCCAAATTGTCCAACAAAAATCAATTAAAAAAAAGAAAAGAAACATGCATCCTCGATAATGTGGTGGGGCGTAAGAAGAAAGCGCTTGTCTTTAGAAAAATCCGCAAAATAATTCAAATAAATTATGATTGGTGACTATTTTACACTACTTGTATAATTTAAATGTGACATTTAACTTACTACTAAGGATGTGATGGGAATAGCTGCGACATGAGGTCACGCACCATCTCCTCCAATTGAGCATGTCGTGTCTGCATATCATTTTACCGTCCCTTGCATGACCCGCACCACAATCCTAAGCTCAGTCGTCATTGCCTCTACCTACTCGACCCTCCTCGTAGCCTCATCCACATTAGCATGGCTACAATGGATCGATGCAGGCACCTCCCCATGCCCGAGACCACGGACATAGCCGGATCTAGAGCCAAGGGCAGATGAAATTTTTCCTTGCAAAAATGTATAGTATGTTATTTGCACGTGGCAATGTACCCATCACTAGTACATTCCTAAAAGAATTCAAAAAATAAAAAATAAAAAATAAAAATAAAATAGTACTGTTTGATATTTTATAGGTGGGCCAGACCATGGTGATGGTCACTTCCTTTAGTTTTATTCATGAGTGACTTGCTTTATGTACACATCAAGGTTTAAGGATCATCCAAAACCGATATGTGTGGGCCCATGTCCTGATAACTGGCGATGAATGGTGATATGACCATATATTATACACCAAATTCAATTTTTAAACCATGATACACATGGCAAAGGATATGAACCAATCATCCACTTTGGCCTTACAATTGATGGGCCACACCTAAAATTTGCACCTATGTGATAATCTTAACCATTCCTTTTGGAGGACTTTTGGAGAAAGAAAATAGATGGCTGTGAAAAAAGAGATGCTCATATCCAACCATTTGAATGAAATATGTCATGTGAAGCAACATCCAATCCCTCCAATGGGTTGGCCCCACCATAAGGATCACATTATGTAAAAATCAGTCCCATTTAGACTCTTAGTGAGACACTCGTATTTTGTTATTTTTCCATGGATGTACATTATTTTGTGATGTGGCCCAATTGATGAGTGGATGGGCTGATTTTTGGACAAGATGATCCTCGCAGCAGGGCCAAACTATTGGATAGGGTGGATGTCGTGTGCATATGTAGGTTGGAAGTTACCCACTAGGTGAATGATAACTTTTAGTCCAACGGGTTGCATGTGAGCATCTCTGATCATTGAATAAATCAACCAAAGTTCCTTGGAGTAAATCTACCCATCCTTTCTACTTTTAGTTATAGACTTATACATTTGTGTATACAACACTACCTGCTTGTGGGGAACACAAACAAGATAACCATCATCAATCAAGAGGGTGAAATTGTGGCGCCCCACAAACCAAAATAACCATCATCATTATTAAATTAATAGTAATTACCTCTCATCTCCAAGGATGGAACTCAAGTGCACTTCCATGAAGAGATGTGTCAAAATGTACAGCACTGAAAACTGGGAGGATCTTCCGTCCACATGGAATTGAATAATCTGGATCACAGAAATTGAGTTTCTTAATTCAGATTGTGGGAACATTATAATAAATGTACTCATGCATGCATGATTCTATAGACATATAAAAAATGGCCCACCATTGGTGGATGGTGTACCTTTAAATCTGACATCCTTGAGGGCCTTTCAGTGCACAAGCTTGACTATGTTCCCACATGAAAAAGTACTGCCATTTTCTGGGAGCGGTGCTACAAAACTGCCGTCTCCACACAATGCTGCAGGTATGGATCCCTGCTTGCTCGCAACTAAAAATAAATAACAAAAAATCCTGAACAGACACACAAACCAAATCTTCCAAACCTAAGAATTCTGTAAAAGGTAGCAATTCAAACAGCCCAAATTCCACAAATAATGGAATTCAAATAACCACCCATTCTATAGAATGTAGTAGTTTGAATAACTTGAACCAATAACTCTAAAACAAAAAATTCCATGTAAAATATCAAAATCCAAAACGTAATTTCAAAAAAATTGGCAACAATTTCATAAAAATTGGTTACGCAAATAAACTGAATCTTCTAAAAGCCCAGAATTCCCTACAAACTTGTAATTGAAATAGACCAAAATTCTTTACAGAATGCATTTCAAGTAGCCGAAAATTCCATACAAAATAGCAACTTGAACATCCAAATTTCTTGAGATATAATCCACATACAAAATGAAACTCAAATAACCCAAATCTCCAAAAACAAATTCATACAAGTCTAATTCCTAAAAACTCAACAAGTCTGCATCATAGCCAAGAGGACTGAAATAAACATCACATAATGATCACAATAATTGTAGTAAAGGAACAGATTTTGAAAGTTGAGAATTTATTAGCATTGATAGATGATGACTACATGCAATAGTTCTCCAAAGAAAAACTAAGATCAGAAAATCATATTTTAAAATAGCAATAACTATATCAACTTACAAGCACAAAAGATCAAACATTATATGATGCATATATTAGTCTATGTTCCATAATGTATTGCCATCTGGTGACTTGAATTTTGATAGTTTAAATCTTCACTATTTGTCAGGTTATAAGACATTGTGTATTTTTGTATCAGACCTTCTGTGGCTTGTGAGCTGTCAACTGGAATAGAAAAATGTTACTTCTTACTCCATTCTATTAGTAACCATTTAATCATTGTTCCTTACCAAAAAAAAAAAAAAAAAAGCTAGTGAATCTGGCTATGAACAAGTGTATTGTGGGATCCCAGTTCAGGGTAGTTGTTTTGAAAGTCTCCTCTGGGTAAGATGTTATTTTGAGGAGACCTCTACGGTTGCAGAAGTAGATTAAAGTTTTGTAGCTACCTGTTGAAGCTGGATTATTGGTATTCAAAATTTTGTCCTAGTTAAGGTTACTTGGTATTCTAATCCAAGTGGGACTTCATAGCAGTTATCTGCATTCCCCTGAAGAAGATAAGAATCACCATTTGGATCCTGTAAAAACCTGTGGAAAAAACTCGCGTTCAAAGAGGTGGTTGAAAGGCCCATGGCCTACATGTAATAGTCTTAGAAAATCCATCAAAAACAAACTAATAGAATTAGGTCAGTATGACCTCATATCAAGGTGAGTATTTTTAATTACCTGCAAGTATTATCAATCAGAATACAAGAGAATTCTAAAGAAAGATGCAAATCTAAAAAGATCCAGAAACTAAAAACACATAAAGAAGGGTCTTATTATCTCTTTGTAAAGAAAGAGAAAGAAGTATAGAGTATTGGCTCTCACAACATGCCTTAGGCTTTAACATGAGAGTTTAAGCATTCTCATTTTCTTCTGTTTCTGCAAGAAATGCATGTCTATTCCTTTGGGAAAAGTCAGTGTAGCTACACCAACCTGCAACTGTGCGGCTGTGTGGGGGCAAAAAGATCAGGCAAGCAGTCATGGGCAGGAGGGCCTGTGGCTATGGGCTATCGTATTGTGATGATAAATGTAGCGGAACTAAAATTGGGCGTGGAAATGAAGATTTGAGTGCCATTTTAGGGCTGCCTGCTTATCATGAATGATTAAGTTAGATGGTTAACATGCTGAGTAGTCTGGCCATCACCATCAGCACTATCTCCATTTCTCATTTTCTAAGCCATGAATGAGAACCTAGGATGGTCTGATCAAATCAATTCTTTAGGATCACAAGCAACCTAATGGGCCCACAAGTGAATGGTTTCAATAGTTGATTGAAATATTCTTTCCCTGCACAAATCCAACTTAGTAAGAAAAATAATAAGAAACTTTGTGATGCACCAGTGCACATGTTAGGAGTGGAGCCTATATTAGTTGTTGTAGGTTCCTTGTCTCTATATATCCAAAGTAAAGAGTTTTTGACAACATACGTGCAAAGCTCAGGAAACAAAGGGTTTTATAAAATGCAGTAAATGGTTTGTATATGCTTGTATGGTAGACTGACTATATGGCAAATGGCATAAAAGATAGATGATTAATTGGAAATATTAGTAAGGGCGTTTTTATAGCAATGGACCAAGCAATTGGGGTTTATATGTCCAAATCCTTTTTTTTAGTGTGTAAAGAAAGACAAGTATGTTGTATACATGACCCAGATTAGCATGTGCGAGCATGGTGGTCAAAACATTACCATCCATAGAGGTGTTCATGAACATACCCCTATAGGTTAATGTAAACAAGCCATAAACAACCAAGAATGTAAAGGTGCATCTGTCCTGATTAGTAGTGGTTCTAACCAAACTCACCACTTCATGGCATTTTACCAGACAATATGAAAAAGGACCACAGTGTAATGCCTAGCCAATGGGATGGATGGTTAGGATCATTCAATCCGTGTAATGGTTCAAGCAATGCTCCATCCGTAATGGAACCCAGTTCGGCCAAACTACATTTAACAAGAAAAAGTCACATATCAAATTATTACAATTGTCAAAATCAATGTAAATTTATACAATGGTCTACCAAAGAAGGGTCAACTAGATAAATTATACAATAGTTTTATTAAATCATATACCAACTTGCGTGTGTAAAACCAGAGGACTGCAAGCATGGTTTCATCCAAAAAAGGTTCTTAGTTGAAGCATTTCTTCAAACAACTAATATGCAGATTTTTTTTTTTAAATCCTTTGTTCTTCCATCTTAACTACCAATGCAAATTTCAGTCAAACATGCACAAACCAAAGAACCAAATTCGCAGAAATTGAATGCATAAGCATTCTGTTTATTGAATAATCAAATAGAAATAAAGAAACAAAACTTGCATGGTTATTTTTATGAATAAGTAGAAAACAAGAGATCTGAAGTAAAAAAACAGAACCTGCATGCAAAATCCTCATCATTTTGATAGTGGCCAGACAAAATCGCATTCCATGGAATGACGTCTTTCTCAGTCATTCCATCGAACATCTTGCATACATTACAGACATCCGAGCATTTGGAAAGAGAATCGAAAAGGACTTCAAAAAAGAGCTGATCAAAACCCCTCCATTTCACCATTACAAACCATCCAATTTGTTAAAATACTCAAATCTGTAGTTTTAAGATTGAGAGGGAATGGGAAAGAGGTTAATTGAGAGGGGATGGGAAAGAGGTTAATGGCCCGTTTGGCACCATGGATTTGAGGAGAAGTGAGGAGAAGTGGATTCCATGATATGAATTCTCATCGATTCCACTTCTTATCAATTCCAGATTTTCTGTTTGGCAGCCAAGATTTGAGAGAAATCAAACATGAAGGAATGGACAGTGTAAATTTTAATCCCACCATATGCCCACCGAATTAGCCTCGATTTTTAAATCCATGCCTTTTATCCATTTTTACATATCATTTTATGCCAAGATCCAAAAAATAAAGCAAATCCACACCTAAAGTGGACCATAAAACAAGAAAAAATGGAGAGTGAGACCTTTATGATGCACAAAAGTCTTGGATTAAACTGAAATTTGTGTGGTCCCTTCATCCCGGTCTTTGTGACCTTATCAATAAGTTGGATGGAAAATGTACATCATGTTGGGTCCCATAGTTAGGGACACATTACGGTGGGTCCCACGTTGGGAAGGATTTCTCCTCAAATCCCACCTTTTTTTGAGGATTTGAAAAAGGGCTAAAATTGCCTTTTTGAGTTCTCCTGGATTCCACTCAAATCCACTTCTCATCAAATCCATGGTGCCAAACATAATAAAGCAACCAGTTTCTCCTCCTTTCTCCTCCTTTCTCCTCAAATCCATGGTGCCAAACGGGCCATAAGGAATACTCAAACCAGGGAGAGATCTGTTACAGCCGGAGCTGGAGAAGTCAAGATCTTGAGAATTTCAAGACTGCCACTTCCATTCTCTCTCGGACCTGAAGAACAAATCTGGATTTGGGAAAGAAACCCCCTATTTTCACAGCGAGATTGAGAGAGTGGGAGAGAAGGAGAGGGAGAGAGAGGAGCGAGAGGTTTTTTTTTTTGGCGTGGGAGGGAGAGGGCTGTTGGCGGGATTGGGCGCGGCCCCAATTTTTTGGGCACGCGGCTCTACCCCACTGAACTAGAGACGGACGGTCGGGCTTTGTTGGCCCACCGTGATGTACGTGGTTTACGCCATACAGATCTTATTGACAGGAAGCGGATTGCATGGTGTACCATACACCAGCAACTTGGCTGATGTATTGACGTGAGCAAGTTCTGTGGCCCCAGTAAGAGGTATGTGTTATATCGAAACGGTCAGTTCATTTTACGAGATCGTTTTAAGGATTTATACAAAAAAAATTGAGATGGATCCAAAGTTCAAGTGGACCACGTTGCAGAAAGCAGTGAAGAGTGAAGATATTATTGAAACCTTCTTGGGGATCACAGAAGTTTTGTATCAATCTGATATTTGTTTCTACCCTTCATCCAGGTCAGTGTGACCTTATGAACAGTTTGGATGGAAAATAAACATCATGGTGGGCCCTAGAGATGTTTTAACGGTGAGAATCATTGTCCCAACTTCCTTTTGTGGTGTGGTCCACTTGAGCTTTGGATATGACTTATTTTGGGTACAATGGCCTAAAATAATCTCGCCAAATGGATGGACGGTGTGGATATACTAAATACATCATTGTGGGGTCCACCAAACCTTAACTAGACCGTTCGTACGTTCCCGATGAGCAAGGACTGACACTGTTGTCTGTGGTGGCCATGTACCTACACCTGCAACATCGCTGGTGTAGGGTACACCAGCCAATCCGCTTCCTTATTGACATCAACAATAGGTTGTATTGAAAAAAAAAAAACATTACTAAAACATTGGAATGGATCATTTGGAATTTTTAATGGTGGGGCACCCAATGACCGCACATTTTTTTAGTTTTCATAAGGATAGAGAGTTGCGGTTCAATTTTGACTTAAAATATCAGATGAAAAAGATACGGGGTAGACAAGGTTGATCACGAGCCGTATCTTGCTAGTCAAATTTGAGTGAAATGTAATATAAAAAATCTAAGATCATTTACTTTTCACTCTAAACCAATAAAGATATTGACGCTGCCACTAGCCACGTGGCTAGTGCTCGGTGCTCCGTGCTCCAAGTCAACACGAACCAAGTTTCGACCTAGGGTCAATTCGAGCTTGGCTCAAAAATCTTCGAGTTGAAAAAAAAATCGCTTGACTCATTTCGAACTTAGTGTCAAACCGAGTCGAGCAAGCCGACCGAGTTAACTCGGCTCGTGTGCAACTTTAGTCTTAACCAGATCTTACCTCACCTAGACGATAATTCGTCCAAGCAGGGCTCTGTCAGTAGCTACTTGCTGCTGGCAGCGTAAACATGAGGCCAAATATGAAGTAGATCTAACCCTCAAGTGGACCACACCACAGAAGGAGCTCTTTGACAAAGCATTCCATGTCAGATTTTCTCCTAACTCTAGTGTGGATATGCTTAAATTGGCTTCATATGATCCACTTGGGCTTCATTTTCGAGCTTTGGGTATGCTTAAATTTTGAGCTCATTTCATACTCGATTGAGGACTTGATGAAGTGATCTACAGTAATTTTCACCATTCGATTTACGATTGGAGGTTGATCAGATGGTCGACGACACTTTGTCTTTGTGAATGTTGTACCCACACTTTGATCAGAGAATGCGGAATCGTGGCCTTTCACCGGTTTGCCTCTTTCGAGTAGGGTTGTAAATGGGTCAGCGGACCCGATGGGGTACCCGGACCCAACCCATTTAGACCCGACCCAAACCCGACCCATTTGTTAAATGGTACGGGTCTGGGTCCAAAAATAGATCTAGTTGCTAAACGGGTCTGGGTCTGGTTTCCTTTATATTAGGCCTGACCCGACCCGACCCGAACCCATTTAGTAAGTGGGCGGGTTTGGTCTATGCTTCAAGGGACCCGTCTAGCCCAGACCCGTCCAAACCTGGTTTTAAACCTTGTAAAATGCTTGCATACTTGATCTAGACCCGGACCCATTAGACCCGACCCGTTTATAAATGGGTCTGGGTGGATCTCCCTCTATTAGACCCGGACCCATTTATAAATGGGTCTGATGGGTTGACTTGGACCCGACCCGAACCCGCCCATTTAGTAAAAGGGTCTGGGTCTAAAATTTGGACCCATACCCGTTTAGTAAATGGGCGGGTCTGGTTTTGGCTAAACCCGCCCCGAACCCGACCATTTACAGCCCTACTTTCGAGAGCTTCAGGATTGATGGTTTGATGTTTGATTGATTGGAGTCGCCACTAGCCAGTTACTTCAAATCTACAGTCGGCTAGACCCTGCAGAAACGTTAGAGAAGGAGATACGAAGATACCTTCATCTAAATGTCTCATTGATTTGTGTTCAGAGATTCGAAGTAAGGGACCACGATTATAGGGTGGGAAGGTGTTAGGCACCCACTCTGCCCATACAAACGTATGGTCTTTACTTCACTGAATCTGACTAATCTTTGAAGGTCAACATCGATCCTCGTACATTCTCACAAGAAATACATAATATAATAATGCATGAATATGGGTATGATCAGTAAAAGTTTTTTATGTGCAGGTTCCGACTAAATCAGCTAGTCGCAGAGCATATGCTTGAACTGTCAAGTACTATAAAAGATACATGATAGTGTGTTTGGTCAGTCAGAGTTTCTGATGAGTAAGATCCAGTCAAGTCAGCAAGCCACAGAGATACGCTAAGACTGATCAAGTATCTATAATGGATGTGATGAGCAGGGGGATTGAAAGAATAAAGAGTGTCGCACTATTGGTAGGTATGAATGAGACGATGCTAATATATAAATGACTGGATGGACGGAGGTGTCACATAGGTTAGCTCGAGCGGCTTGGATCTGAACTTGGATGGCTCTCAGAGAGGCTTGGACTAGGGTCAGGCTAAGCCGAACTAGGGCTGGGCTCTTCTCACTCGCACTTGGGCTTTCCTCGGTGTGGAGGAATGGGCTAAGAAAGGAAGAGAGGAGCAATTGGAAAGGATGAAGATGGATTGGATTTTCTGATTTTTTTTTTCAATGCTGAAATAGGAGAGGAGAAGGGGTATTTATAGCTGAGCCAAGTGGCACTTTTTGTAATTTTGGACGGGCGACCCTCGTATAGACGCTCTCCTTTAGCTTCAGATAGTTGGAGCTCCGAACCTGGAGTAAAAAAGCCCCAAGTTTGAGGCTCAGACTTGTTCTGAGGTTGAGTGTCAGAGCTGGGCTTAGACTTTGGCTTGGATTTAAGCTTTAACTAGGTGAGTTAACTGTATGCAAGGGCTAGGTTTGACTGGGTGAGTTGACTCATTGAGTTGACCCACCGAGTTGACCTACCAGGGAATTTTGCCCTGATTTTTCCTACAAGTAGGACTTTAGGCTGATGATTCACGGTGAGTTAACTAAGTTTTGGTTGGACTCGGGTTATGGATTTAGGGTTTAGATGAGTGAGTTGACTGGGTGAGCAAATGGGGTTTGGTCCTATGGTTTAGGTATGAATTGGGTTGTGGACCTCCATCCATCCAGTCATTCAATTAGCTTTTCAGCATGGGGTGGGGTGTCTACAGTGTTGTACAATCATTAATTGGGAGGTTGATTGGGCAATTATCAGTAATGTGCATTGTTCGATCATCGATCGAGGACTTGATGAAGCAATGTGTAATGGTTTCCACCCTACATTAGAGGATTGGAGGTTGATCGGATGGTCAACAACGCTTTCTGTCATTCAATTGCTGATTAGAGTTGATTAGGCGATCGTCGATGATGTGCACTTCAATCCTCAATTGGGGACTTGATGACATGATCTATGGTGGTTTGTACCATTCGATCATTGACTAAAGGTTGATCAGATGGTCGACGGTACTTTGTCTCGTTCGATTATTGATTGGGAGGTCAATCAAGAGATTATCGATAATGCGCACTATTCAATCGTCCATTGAGAACTTAATGAAGCGATCTACGTTGGTTTCCACCATTTAATCGATGAGCAGACAAGTAGATGAAGGAAAACTATTCATAAGAGCACATAGACAGATGAAGGGAAAACTCAAATATCACATGTATAGTCGACAA
>ML058510.1:5259327-5374251 GCA_003013855.2 Liriodendron chinense | reverse complement strand
AAGCTTGCGAACGCTGCCAGAAGTTAGAAGGATTATCCCGTCGAAATATGATGCCTCTCACCCCAATTCAACATCTTGAAGTCTTTGACTGTTGGGGCATCGATTTCATGGGACCATTCCCCTGATCTTTTGGACATGTCTATATCTTGCTTGCCGTAGACTATGTGTCTAAATGAATAGAGGCTATCCCATGTAGAACCAACGATCATCGTACGGTTCTCAAGTTCCTCAAAGAAAACATACTCTCTAGATTTGGGACGCCTCGAGCCATTATTAGTGATGGTGGTTCTCACTTTTGCAATAGACCTTTTGAAGCTTTGATGAAGAAATATGATATTAGGCACAAAGTGAGTACCCCATACCACCCACAAACAAGTGGGCAAGCTGAAATCTCCAATAGGGAAATCAAGCAGATTTTGGAAAACACGGTGAGACCGAATCGCAAGGATTGGTCCCTAAGATTAGATGATGCACTTTGGGCTCACCGTACCGCCTACAAGACACCCATTGGAATGTCCCCTTATAGACTTGTCTATGGGAAAGCTTGCCACTTGCCTGTGGAGATAGAACACAAAGCTTATTGGGCAATTCGGGCTTTAAATTTTGACATGGACAAGGCTAGCTCGCTTCGCAAACTCCAATTAAATGAGCTTGATGAAATACGGAACGATGCATACGAGAACTCGAGAATTTACAAGAGTAAAATGAAGGCCTTCCATGACAAAAACATCTTCAGGAAATCTTTCCATGAAGGTCAGAAAGTATTCTTGTATAATTCCCGACTTCATCTTTTTTCGGGAAAATTACGATCTCGATGGACCGGCCCATATATTATTAAAGAAATTTTTCCTCATGGGGCTGTTGAGATTGAAAATGCAGCAAATGGTAACTGTTTTAAAGTTAATGGACAACGCCTTAAACCATTTGTTGAGAAATTTGATTCAGAGGACACGTCCATCACTCTAAATGATCCTGTCTATCAGGATGATTGATCTCCTAGTCTGATGGAGGTATTCTTTAGTTTTACTGTTTTAGTAGGTTTTAGTTATTGAGTTGGAGACTTCCATGATCGCTCTTTCAGGTACTATTGCTTCTCACTCTCTCATATTTTACCATTGCTCTCATGTTCATACTAATTGAATATCTTTTTACATTGAGGACAATGCAAGATTTGGTTGGGGGGGTGAGATGAGATTCCTCATCTAGCATATTGCAACATTCCGAGCTTCATATGCGCAAAATTTTTTCGAATTTTCTAACATCTCAAAACTCTTTTAGAAAATCTTGTTTCTATACATTTCAGATGCTATGAGTATAAGAAGAGGAGATACGAAGTGTGTGACGTTGGAGGTCTTGAAATTCTCCCAACATAATGGTTTTATATGTTAGTTCCCCTATTGTTGTGATTGATAGAAAATTTGAACACCTTTACACCAAGTTCACATTACACGATTTTCATGAGTTGACAGGTTTATGTGATTTGTGGATTAGTAGACTTTGATTTAAAGGTGTTGAGCAGCCAAGCCGGGGTATTTTGTCCATCCTTGTCCATGTGAAAATAACGGAAGATGTGGATTTCTAAAAATCCTATTTAATTTAAAAGAAAAAGGAAAGAAATGATGAAATCGGGAAGGAAAGAAAAATGGTGGAAAATTTCGAAAAGGGCTACCTATTACCAACCGGGGGATGGTCGAACCATAACCAAAGCCGGAAATGGGATGTAGTGTGAAAGCCGTCGGAAGGATGGTAAGGAAAATTCCTGTCATAGGCTTCTTGTTGCTCTGTGCACTTTAAAATCCTTGGCTTACTTAATCTATAAAGAAGATGATCCCAGAAACTCATGAGATGATCTTGCACTATGCACACTAGGTTGAATTTGTTTGAGTTCTTCTATTTATCAATCAATCTGTGGGAACTTCATGTAGACATGTATTATGTTTTGAGAGTCCAAGGTTTCAGCTTCTATCACCAAATTTCTTCAATTTTTAGACTTGTACATCTTGGAATGGATAGAAACATGGTTTCTGGAAGAGAGTTGGGTTTGGAGGTTTGAAATTATTCACGCATGTTTTGCTTGGGACTAGCAAAAAGCTGGTTGGGGGGGTGTGTTGAACCTCCAATTTATACATTGCATTGCCCATTACATGACATGGTTTGCATGATTTTCATGATTTAAAGGCCTATCTAACACATGTTTTGTGATTATAGGGGATGAGAGCGGACTTCATTTAATTAGGGATTGAAAGGATACATTTAGAGCCATTTGGATGAAGGACGAAAGAGGACCAAAGAAAGAAGAACACAAGGAAAAGAGAGAGAAGAGGAAAGAGGAGAAAAGAAAGAAAGAAGAACACAAGGAAAAGAGAGAGAAGAGGAAAGAGGAGAAAAGAAAGAAAGAAGAACAAGTTAAAGAGGGTTAGACCGATCTTGACCGGTCGGCCACACAAGCTGAACACATTGAAGAACAGACCGACCGGTCTTGACCGGTCGGCCATGCACACTGGAAGATGGACAACTTGGTCCAACCGGTCATGACCGGTCGGCTATATACGCTGGAACAAGCCCAATTTGGTCCGACCGGTCATGACCGGTCGGCTACACTTGCTGGATCAATGGACAGATCAGTCCGACCGGTCATGACCGGTCGGCAGCACTCCCTGGACTATTTAAAAGGCCAGTCCGACCGGTCTAGACTGGTCGGCCCTGCATAAGAAGAGTTCTTTCTAAATCAGGACTCCGAAAACTGCTGCGCACTGCGTAACCTTTCGTAGATTCCGACGCAAGGGAGGTTTCTTACTATAAAAGGACACCTAGGGGCTCTTCCTAGGGCATAAAAGAAGCTAAGGGACGTGGTTTTGGAGAGAGGAAGCTGTCGTGGAGTGTCTGCAACTCTTCTATTTCCGGTTTTTCTAGTTTTATGCTTTTATTCAGAGATTTTAGTTGTAGCATGAGTATGCTCGGCTAGAACCTCTCAGCTAAGGCTGAGAGGTGAAGCTTGTAGCTAATTCTATGTTGGATTCAGTTTAATTCAAGTAATTTAATTTCAAGTTGAATTTTTCTTTCATGTTTCAGTTCTAAAAGTGGTAGTTTGAGATGTTTTATGAGAGTTCATGTGCTCCGGACATGAATTCCTTACAATTCTCTGAGATTACCATATAATGCTGGTTTAGATTCGAATTATAGTAATCCTTGAGCAGGCCATAGTCCATAGGCATGGCTGTTACTCTGCAGGCTATGGTTTTGAATTCTACATTGATTGAATGAACTAGAACTTGGAAGTTCAACTTGATTTGGATTGAATGTGTGTGAATGCCCTATTTTCCAACTAGATGAGAGATAGGACTTCAAATCTAGTTGTGTTCTCTACTTCGATTGACTGAATTGACATAGGATTGCTACAAGTGGATCCTTGAATGCCTTAGTACTTTATATCACTGATTTTCCATTAAGTTGCTGTTTTAGTTAAATACTCAATTGAATTTGATTTTCTTCCATAAACTGAGTTGCTGGAGTGGTTTGGAAGTTGTTTCTATTTCCCTGTGGATCGACCTCGGTCTTACCGAGTTTTATTACTACATCGCAGCCTTACACTTGGCGAGCGAACAGTCGGATACGGGTTGGATCAGTGATGATCCGTATCCGACCCGAATCCAATTCGGATCACAAGTATAGATCTGAACTCAACCTGTTTAAATTTTTTAAAAATCCGTTTCTGATCCGATTACGATCCGACCCAATATCCGAGAGAGAGAGAGAGAGAGAGAGAGAGAGAGAGAGAGAGAGAGAGAGAGATGCTCGTGCGTGGAAAGAGACGGCTTTTTTTCTTTTTTTTTAATCGGGTCGGGTTGGGTCGTTAACGGGCCGGATCAAGGTTGATCCGAATCCGACCCGATTATTAAACAGATCATATTTGGATATCCGTATCCGACCCGATTATCCGATTATTGATCCAAATCTGATTAAATCAGATCGGATATAGATCAAGATCCATGCCGTTGACAGCCCTAGGTGAACATTCAATTGCTACTATTTTCTGTGGTGTGATCCACTTGAGATTTAGATCTGCCTCATTTTTGGATCACACCCTAAATTGATATGAAAAAATTGATAGATGGCAAGGATAAAACACATACATCATGGTGGGGCCACAAAGCACCTACCACACCTTCACTAGCCAAACCGAAAGTGGACAGGCTAGTGATCTACCACTAGCTATTCCCATCATGATGTATGTTTTTCATATGGTGTGGTCCATGTAAGATTTAGAACTGGTTAATTCTTAGGATCAAGTCTTAAAATGGGCTGGAGAAATAGTTAGACGTCGTGGATGTACAACACATTATGAAGGACGGTTGGCCCCACTAAGGGTAACACCCACTAAGGTATTACTTGGGTAACACCTAATCATCTCAGGAGGGAATTAGGTGTTATAATTTTGGATTTCATCCTAGAATTAGGCATACAAACAGGTGGACGGCATGGATGTACAAAAAATACACCTAGATAGACCCCACACAGTAGGGGTACCACCAATGTGTTACCAGGGTAGCACCTAATCGCTCCCAATCATCTCTGTCGGGGAACTTGACGAGAGCAGATTAGGTGAGACCTCGGGATAACCTAGGACGGTGTGGCCCTTACCGTAGGGTTACTATGGGGCCCACCTTGATGTATGTATTATGTATCCACTCTATCCATCCGTTTGTCCAGATTATATTAGGGCATTATCCCAAAAACTAAGCAAAAAAAATTATCAGGTGAACCATACCATAAGAAACAGTGGTGATTGACTATCCTACCATTAAAAACTTCTTAGAACACATCTTCATGTTTCTGTAGTGTTTACTTACCATCCAATCTGTTGATAAGGTCACATGATCCTGGATGAAAGGGAAAAACAAATATCATTTTCATCGAAAACTTTTGTGGCCCATTAATGGTCAATCACCACTGTTTCCTATGTTATGGTCTACCTGATGGACGGCATGGATTTGCAAAGAACACATCCAGGTGGGCCCTGGGTTCAGGATCCGACCCACAACGCTGGTTCCGGGGTCTCACCCAAGTCGCGCCTGCGCAGCACCTCCAAAGGCTGCGAAGGCCTTGCGCTGGCAACCTAGGTGGGGCCAACCGTGATGTTTTCGATAAATCCACACCGTCCATCCGCCTTGTTAAATCATTTTAGGATATTAGACAAAAAATGAACCAGATACAAGACTTAAGTGGGCCGCACTAAAGGAAAAGATGGGTAGGGAAATTCTTACCGTTGAAACCTCCCTGGAATCCACAGTGATGTTTATATGACATCAATACCGTTCATAACGTCATTCCTATTGGATGAACTGAAAACACAAATATTAGCCTGATTTAAAACTTCTGTGGCTGCACGAATATTTCATAATGTGGACGTTCAATCCTCACATTTTCGGCCCACTTGAGTCTTGGATCCTATTAATTGTTGGTATAATGCACTAAAATGAGCTTACGATGGAATGGATTTCTCGAAAACATCACGGTGGGCCCCACCTTGGTCTCCAGCTTAGTAACTTCCTGTGCAAGGCTTTCACGGGAAATCTATTGGATGGCAATCCGCGTGGACGGTGATGGGGGAGACTAGACGAAGATTGGCTAGGTGGTCAATGCTATGTAGGCTCTGGTATGATTTTGTGCTTCATCCATACCGACCATCCATTTTTCTAGATCATTCTATTATATGTACTAAAAGCAAAGGCAGATTCAAATCACAAGTCGACCACAACATAAAAAACAGTGTTGAATGAACATTCACAATTAAAATGGTTGGTGTTCTAGTGTGGTCCACATGAGCTCTAGATCAGCTTATTTTTTGGACAGTGCCTTAGAATAATCTGTAAAAATGATTGGACGGTAACGATCTAAACATATATCATAGTGGGCCCACAAACTTGCACTCCTCGGGCAGATGTGCTAGCTGTCAGAAGATTTGCTGTAAAATCATATTTGAATGAGTGGTATTTCGTATAAGCAATGAGTAGATACGTATAAAAATGGAGATGTATTCGTTTTTTTTTTCTTTAAGTTATTGATGACGTCAGCTGACATAGGCTCCTATGTCGTGGACGAATAAGAAGGGGCAGCGCTGGATTCTTCCGCGCGGCCAACATAGATGATCCGCACTCTATATATATATATATAGAGAGAGAGAGAGAGAGAGAGAGAAACTCACAATGGAATACACAAAGTCATTCAATATTTCAGTTCCTATCGTTCCTTTCTTGCGGTTTTTTTTTTTTTTTTCATACGATGCCAAGGACCCTTACAGCGGTTGAATATGTTTACAGGATTTCCAACGAAACAACAAATGATCAAGCTTTCCCCGACAATGCCAGCGTTGAGCACGGCTCACCTATTGTGGCTCCGTATCGGTGACCGTGTTTCGCAACAGTCCATCTTCCGATACTTAGATGGATGCACCCGAGCTACTAAATTCGCCGACTGGATTTTTTGCAACTCATTCTATGAGATTGAACCATTTGCCTATGACTTCGTTCCAAAAGTCCTGCCCATCGGCCCTTTTTTGGCAGGAAGACGGCTCGGGCTGCTTGAAGGGAACTTCTGGCCAGAAAACTCCACTTGCCTAATTGGCTCGACGAAGAGCCTGCCCGCTCAGTCATCTACATTGCCTTTGGTAGCTTTACTATCTTTGACCGACGTCAATTCCAAGAACTGGCACTGGGGCTAGAGCTTTCCAACCGTTCATTCCTATGGGTAGTGCGGCCAGACCTCACAGATGGATCATCAGATGCCTACCCAGATGGCTTTGAAGACAGAGTGGCCGATCGTGGGCGAATTATAGGATGGTCATCTCAACAAAAGGTGTTGGCCCACCCTTCGATTGCGTGCTTCTTGACCCATTGCGGGTGGAACTCGACCATGGAGGGGGTGAGCAATGGAGTTCCTTTCCTTTGCTGGCCTTACTTTGCTGACCAGTTCCAAAACCAAGCTTACATTTCCAATATTTGGAAGGTCGGGTTGGAAATGAAACCCGATTGCAGTGGGATCATATCAAGAGAAGAGATCAAGGGAAAGATCGACAGGTTGCTTGGAGATGAGCGTATAAGAGAGAGATCTTTAGAGCTCAAGCGGATTGCCCAGAAGAATGCCGCCGAAGGAGGCTCTTCTTATAAAAATTTCAAGGATTTCATTGAATCAATCAAGTTAGCTAGAGAAGTGTTAGGGTGATTAGCATGAATTACTAGGCTCTTATGTTACTGCAATTGGAAATCCTAATCTTTCTATAAGAACTCCATCCATCTCCTCTATCTAATATCCAATTCTTTCTAGATGATTAAGCATTAGAGACCCTTGTGTTAGATAATTCAGTTCATGCACCTTTAAAAGATACATCGGAAATTTCTCAATCTTATAGCATGAGGATGTAACCTAATCCCCTGTCGGAGGCATTACTATAAACTACAAAGCCTTTGTGTAATGCCTCGAAATTTTGACTTTCGTAGATAACACGATGGATCGAATTTCAAAGTGTTAACTTGAACATATTAGGAATATATTTTCGCACATTTATCTGTATTTCACAAATACATGGCATTTATAGCATAATGATGGAAATTAAAATTCTTATTTCATGTTTCTCTACACTACGTTCTCAAACATATTGTCTTAAAACCAAAACCAATCATAATGTTTCACTTTCTGTCACCATAAAATGCTTATTTCAAATTCATACAAAAATAAGGTCATTCTAAAGAACAAAACAAATAAATACGTACAAATCATCTTCACATCGCTTTGGCTTCATCATCCACAATTTGTTGCCACGAACCTTCATACTCTTCACCCTGCAATTTGGTTTCATCTACTAGATCGTTATCTGCAACATCTTACTGTAAACTTGAAAACCTTAGATGGTATTGATGGAAAAGATCTCTACATGAATTACAACAACATGAGAAAGGGTTTGAGACATTTACACATGTTGATGAAGAAGGAGATTATCGGCGAGCTCTCTCTCTCTCTCTCTCTCTCTCTCTCTCTCTCTCTCTCTCTCTCTCTCCAGGCTTGTAGTGCTGGAATTTTGGTGGGAATATGAGGTTTAAGGAAGAGAAGGGAGAGGGACGTGTGCACCACCCATATAACAAAGGGCAGGCATGCACCCATTCCCATATCAATTAGGTTTCTTATAAAATTTAGTTTTGAACAATCTTTAATTAATTTTAGTCTGTTCATGACGTTAGACATGAAGAGTAGAGTCAAAATATATAATTTTCATGGCAATTCGAGATTAAGATTGGACAATCTTGAAAAATGACTTGGCGAGTGCCAAAACGGACTTGATCTCAATTAACGGTCCACACTTAATGACTGAGGTCTAAAATTAGAGAAAATGTATAGTAATGATATGCAAATGATTTAGTAAAATTTGGTGGTTGATCAAATGTGGAAAATGCCTAGATCTAAAATTTCACCTTTAGTTGGTAAATGAAGGTACTGGACTTAAGGTTCGATGGTATAGGATCATAGATCGGGATCCAAATTTTGTTGAGTCTTGTAGTCATATGAGGTCAAGATGTGTTCCAAATTTGTGTTGTGATTAACAATGGAAAGTGGATTAATTGAAATGTTCAGATTTTAAAAAAGTTGGTAACTCGGTTATTTTCTAAAACGAGATAACTTCGTGCTTAAGAAGGACGATCTAAGTCACTTATTTTCTCTTCATGCTTAAGTTGGTAACTTCGTGCTTAAGAAAGATGATCTAAGTCACTCACATGAAGAGAAATTTCCATCTATGACTACCCTTCCACTTTCCTCACTCGATGTACACTAAAATCAAGTGTTAAGGGCTGATTTGCTAATTAGGTCACTTATACTATGATCTAAAGACTGAAATTCGACGTGCATATTTATTTATGATAGACAGGCATAGTATGAAATTTCACATCAATCAGATCTTGGGAACCATGTAAACTATAAATGAAGGATCTCGGTTAAGCAATACCATTAACATTTTTGGGCACTCAAGATTTCGTATTTATACACATTAGATAATCACACAAATTCTAAGATAAGGGTTAACCACTCAGATAATCAGTTTGGTATGGTTGCTTTCTCGACTAGCTTTCTTGATCAATGGCGACGGATGCTCCTAAGTTAAAATCTTCATAATCTAATGACCATTTAAAAAATCTAACTTTATAGCAACGATACACATCTAAAACTATGCCTATTTCTGGAAAGATTAAAAAACTACCTACCTGATTGACTAGAATCGAGTATTTAGGGGGGTCTAAGGTCCTTATCGTAATTATTTTTAATTTAAGACTTTTGAAAAATCTAATGGTTTTGTGAGGTTATATGCATGATCGTAAGCATATCTTATAGAAGAACCTATATCGAATTAATCACGGATCATTACTTATTCATAAAATAAGTTAAAATTCACGTTAATTAGGGATTTTACACATAATATGTAATATTATACTTTCGAAATCACTTTAGAAAAATTCCGGGCGTTACACTTTGCCACTAGAAAGTATGCTAAGACTGGTGTAGACATCAAGCTCATTTTTAGGTCTGTGAATACTTGATCACACTCTTCATCCCATACTAACTTCACATCCTTCTTTTCAAGTGGGTCAGAGGTATTGTTATCTTGAAAAAGCCTTAAAAAATCTTCCATAATAGCATGCTAAGCTTAAAACCTACGAATTTTTAATATATTAGAGGACTAACCCGAGTTCCATACGGAATTAAGAGCGTAGTCTTTTGAATGTCCACCTCCTTGATCCTTAATTGATGGCATTCTAACCTTAGGTCTATTTTGAAGAATGAAGCTCCTTTTAATTGATTGCACAGGTCATCTATCTTAAGCAATGGATAATGGTTCTAGTGTAGCATAGATGGGTTGAGATCGATCACCGTCTCTCTCACATGATACCTACTCCGAATCCATGGAGCTATTGGGACTCGTTAACCAGTCTTCCTCAAATCCATGAGGGGATATCTTAAATCCATGAGATCTATCTTCGAATCCATGAAGAAATCAATTGAATCCACAAGCAAAATAGAGTAAAACTCAATATTTTTTATTAATCAAAGATAGAATGAATAAAAAAGAGTTCAAAACAACTTTAAATAGAAGAAAATAACACTAGAAAATCCTAAAAATGTAATCAAAGGGTTTTGGTTAAAATAGGAAATAAGTGTGTAAAATCGGCACAAATCTACGCATTTGTCCGCACATGGTTTGGTGCCCGATGACCACTCAAAACATTCTAGAGAGTTGAATTAATTTCCAATCATGAGCGCCAAATAAAAGGTGGTTGGGCGACCAATGAGGGTCAGGCGCCCGATAATGAAGTGGTCGGGCGTCCAAAATTGGTTCACTTGTCCAAAGAGTCCCCTGGACTATTTCGTTTATGGTTGGGCGACTGACAATGTCCGATCGGACACTCGATAGTGCTAATTTTGTTGCTTTTTGTCTTGAACTAGGCTGCTTCTCTTGGGCACCTTCCTCTCGTCCCTTTCCATCCATGATCAAGGGGTGTCCTTGCTATATCAGTTCCCCCCCCCCCCCCCCCCCCCCCCCCCCCTCTTACTTGGAAGAAACTCGACCTCAAGTTTCACCTTGGTCTTGGGTAACGAATCACATCCACTATTGGTACCGGATGCATTGTAGCAGCTTTCTTTGATAACGTGTTAAATGAGCATTTTTCTATCTTTTGTCCGGTGCGCCTCTCTCTTAACTTCATTTACTATATGAAGGGGTTGTCCCTCTACTTTAGGAGTTTTAGGAACCTCCTTTAGATTTATCGGAGCAAGAACAATCCTCCTCCCATCTTAATTTA
This sequence comes from Liriodendron chinense, assembly GCA_003013855.2. Lineage (NCBI taxonomy): Eukaryota > Viridiplantae > Streptophyta > Magnoliopsida > Magnoliales > Magnoliaceae > Liriodendron > Liriodendron chinense. Next base: position 5,363,407 of record ML058510.1, on the reverse strand, counting down.
GTAAACATAATAATGTTGTCTCGACCGCGATGAACAACATCTTGATCAAATTGTCAGGGTAGTCCAAGTATCATGTGACAGGTGTCCATATTTATGATGTGACCCAACACTTTGTCCTTATTTACCTTGCTGATCGAAAAGGAGACGAGACATTGTTCTCTTATCGTTCCTACATTGTCCTTTTGAATCCAGGCAATCATGTATGGCAAAGGAAGCGGTGTGGTCTTGAGTTGCAGTTTCTCTACCATCACTTGGGATACAATGTTCTCACAACTCCCACCATTAATAATCACATCGCATACATTTCCATCCATGGTACACCTTGTGCGGAAAAGGTTGTGGCGTTGGGGATTAGCTTGCATCTATGGTGTACATGCATTCCTTTGTACAACCAAGGAAACACCCTGGACTCTAGGAAACTATTCAGTCCCTTCCTCATTGTTCTCAGCTTGTTCAGCGTCAACATCCTCTGGATCAACATGTGCTTCTTCTTTAGCGATGGCTAGATTAGTCGTTGGTCTCTATGGGCATGTGTTTGATAGGTGGCCTGGCTGCCACACCTGAAATAATGATTGAGCCTAGGCCGGCTGTAAGGATTCAAAATTTTACTTGGGCCTGACATAATCCTAAATGTTGCAGCCTCATAAGACCACTTGGTGACTAACATGGGGCTGAGAGTGATCAATAATAGGTTCGTTCCCCTTGGTTAGGGATGGATCTTGAGTAGGACTCGTTCTGGGGATAATGGGCAAAGGGTAGGCACGTGCTGGGGCCTTATACAATTGGAACTCTGCGCGAGTGGCAAGTTGAGATGCTTCCTCCACAGTCCAGACTAACCGTAGTTGAACTTGGTCTTAGATTGCCGGCCTTAAATTGCCGATGAACCTTGCAGTTTTCTAGGCTTTAGTCTTCGATCACTCATTACATGTCGTCAAGCGATCAAATTCAGACAAGTAATCTACGACAGATCAGTTGCCCTGCTTACAATTTTGATATTTATGAAATAATACTGCTCATAATCGATGGGTAAAAATCAGATTCGCAACAAAAGGTTCATTCGAAGCCATGAACGGATCGGGAGTTTGTTTCAGCAGGTGCAGGTGATCTGCAATTATTCCCACCATACCCAAGCACTCGATTTCAACTTGTACACGACAAGATTTACTTGCAGATCTTTAGGAATGCCCATGGAGTTGAAGTATCTTTCAACTTCGGCTAACCAATCAAAAAAGTCCTCGATATTTAGTAATCCATTAAAACTAGGTAACTTACCCTTACCTCGGAATCCTTTGTTGCCACGATCAACAAGCGCATCTCTGGCTACGAGATGTTCGAACACCAAATCTTTAACTTCATCGTCATTAGATCTGACATCTTCTACAATGGCGTGACGGTTGGCTACTGGTTATGCCTTGTGGACTACGTCGTTGTGTGGAAGAGCGATCACATGCAGGAGGGCGGATGTCGTTGGGGGGTTTGGGGTGGTGTGAAAGTTGCTGCAAGGCGGTCGAATGAAGCTTGAAGTCCTTACATAGCTTGGAGGTGCTCTCGTCGAAACTCTGTGAACTCCCTCAATGTCAGAGGTCATTCCCCTGAATCACCTATGGGGTTGTTGTCGTTGTTTGCACTAGAAGCCATCCTCCAAGGAAAAAAAACCTTGCTTTGATATATTCGGTCACATCAAGTGCAAGGCTGCGATGTAATAACTTAAGAAGTGTAGGAAATCAGAGTTTTAGAATTAGGATGAAAGAAAAAAAGGTAAACAATGTAAGACTGTGAATTAAAGAGGAAACTAGAGTACTAACGATCCACTTGTAGTAGATCGATGCTAATCCATTCATCAAGCGCGCACACACAATAGTTATTGAAATCCTATCTCTCATCCAATTGGAAGATATTGCATTCACAAACATCACAGTCCAAGCATAATATGAAAATCATAGCTTCTAGTTCTAATGAAACACGGAGAAGATGAACTTGTAGCCTTCGAAGTAACAGCCATACCAAGAGATCATGGCATGCTCTAGGGTTACTACAATTCAAATCTCATCAAACCAATCTAACAATTCTCAGAAACTTATAAGTAACACATGTCCGAAGTACACATGCTCTCAAAATTATCTAAAAATCTCAACTTTATTCAAACTAGAATTTAAAATTCGTAATTAAAAATTAGAGTACTGGAATGAATGAATTAAACATCAAATCTAGCTACAAGTTTCACCTCTTAGCCCTAGCTAAGAGGTTCTAACCAAGCATCATCATGTTTGAACTAAAAAACTACAGAAAAGCATAGAAAAACTGGAAAAACCCTAGTCAGAGGGGTTGTAGACATTCCTTGATGATCCTCTCCACCTCCAGTGACTGTAGAACTCTTCTAGGATGGGTTTAGACAAGTGTAGATGTGTCTTTTATAGCAAACTTGAGCCATCGCCTTGGAAAGTTTGAGAATTGTCTAAGTGTTTACGCAGTCTGAGTGGTGGCTGACCGGTCGAACCCCCCTGGTTGGCCGGTCGTGCTTAGTCTAGCAACGAACATAACAGGATTTTAAATTCAATTGCACAGCCGACCCATCCATCAGTGAAATCTGACTGCTCACGACCGGTTTGGTCAATGGACGACCGGTCAAACAGTCTGTTTGGCTTGAATTTCTTCATTCTTTCTTCTCTTTTCACCTTGCTTTTTCTCTCCACCTCTTGGCTCATCTTCTAATGATCTTCAATGTATATTGGGAAGAGTCTTTTACCATCAAATTGGTGAAGTCTCTCTCATTCCTATAATCACAAAAAATGCATTAGATGGGTCTTTAAACATACAAACCATGAGTAATGTGTGATGAATTGGGGTTAGAATATGCACAGTTTAGAGCTCAACATGATACCAACTTGGCACAGCGTAGACGGGGTGAGATCGATCTTCGTTTCTCTCACATGATACCTACTCTAAATCAATAAAGCTACTGGGACTCCTCAACCAATCTTCCTTAAATCCACAAGGGGATATCTCGAATCCACAAGACCTATCTTCGAATCTACAAATAAATCACTTGAATCCACAAGCAAAATAGAGAAAAAAATCAATATTTTTTATTAATCAAAGATAAAATGAATACAAATGAGTTCGAGACGACTTTAAATAGAAGAAAATAACCCTAGGAAACCCTAAAAACATAATCAAAGAGTTCTAGTTAAAATAGGAAATAAGTTTGTAAATTCAGCGCAAATCTGCGCATCCACCTTCACATTGACGGGCGCCTGATAGAGAGTGGTCATGCGCCCGATGACCAGTCAAAATAGTCTAGAGAGTTGGACTAATTTCTAATTGAATTTTGGGCGCCTGATGAAAGGTGGTCGGGCGACCGATGAGGGTTGGTCACCCGATAATAAGGTGGTCGGGTGTCCGAAATTGGTTTGCCTGTCCAAAGAGTTCTCTTGACTATTTCGGTTATGGTTGGGCGACCGACGAAGTTTGTTTAGGCACCTGATGGTGCTGATTTTGTTGATTCCTGTCTTGAATTAGGCTGCTTCTCTTAGGATCTTTCCTCTGGTCCTTGTCCATCCATGATCAGAGGGCATCCTTGCTACATCAGGTTCTTAATTGTTTCCTTATTCAACTTCCAATAGTCTATACATAGCCTCTTTATCTTTCTTCTTACAAAGAGGGTGAAGTTTTCTCAATGTACCGTGTTGTGGCTTAAAAATCTCGTTCTAATAGTTTCTCGATATGTTCTTTTAATTCTCTCTGCCCTATCAGTGCCATCTGATACAAAGCCAAAATATAGGTGCAATTTCGGGTATCGAGTCAATCCCAAAGTGGACCATCTATTGAGGAGGCAATCCCAGTATGTCTTGGAATACATCCCAAAATTCACTCAACGATTGGTTTACCTTGTTCTTCTTTTATGGACATTAAACAAACTTCCAATGGTTAGTCCTCATTCTCGAATACTTCAATGGAGACTAGCTGGGGATGAAGTAAGGGACCAATTTCTCTTGGAAAAATTGATCTTTACGTGATACACTACTAACCAATCAATTCCAATAATGACTTTGAAATTTCATATTTCTAACACTAGTAGGTCTGCAGCCCATACTGAATCGACTATGCTTCTTTTAGGAAGAAATTTTTATTGAAACATATGAATAGAAAAACATTCAGGTGGGCACCACACAGAAAAAAAAGCACGATGACCACACCTATCGTATAAACCATATAGAATTAGCCCTTTCTAATCATCCCCAAACCTACATTATCAAGAGTCATGAGGCCCCTTATCATAGTGGGAAGATCAGCTCTACTCAAATATCTGGAATTAACCCATCCACCACTTCCCATCTTAGCTAATGCATCCATAACCGTATTAGCCAACCACAAAATGTGAGATATTTTGAAGCTTATTAAAGCTCGATGGGGGTGAATGGCTTGACGACTGTTCGCTCGCCTCAAGTGCAAGGCTGTGATGTAGTAATAATTATCGGTAAGACCGAAGTCGATCCACAGGGAATTTGAAAAATAGTTCTAAAGTATTCCAGTAACTTTAATTGGAACAATTTGAGATTCAATTAAGAAAACTAACTCAAAATAGTAACTTAGGAAATTCAGTAATTTAAAGGAAACTAAGGCTTTTAAGGATCCACTTGTAGCAATCCCATGTCAATCCAATCAATCCAATAATAAAACACAACTAGATTCGAAGTTCTATCTCTCATCTAGTTGGAAGATAAAGCATTGAAGCACATTCAATCCCACTTAAGTTGAACTTTCAAGTTCTAGTCCTATTCAATCACATAGCATTCAAAATCATAACCTTCAGAGTAACAGCCATGCCTATGGACTATGGCATGCTCAAGGGTTACCATAATTCAAATAAAATGAAGCCAGAGAATTATAAGGAATTCATGTCCGAAGCACATGAACTCTCATAAAACTTCTAAAAATATCAACTTTATTTGAACTAGAATATTCAAAATAAAAACTTAAAATGAAAGGACTTGAATTAAACTGAATTAAACATGAAATTAACTACAAGCTTCACCTCTCTGCCCTAGTTGAGAGATTCTAGTCGAGCATTATCATACTACAACTAGAACTCAATGAAAAAGATATAAAAACTAGAAAACCAATCTTTACGATCCAGCCTCACCGACTTTTCCAAAATTTGTTTAATTTCTCAATTGGAAATTTCAGCTTGCCCACTAGTTTGTGGGTCGTATGGGGTACTCACTTTATGTCTTATGCCATATTTCTTTATTAAGGTTTCAAATGGCCTATTGTAAAAGTGAGAACCACCATCACTTATGATGGCTCGAGGCGTTCCAAATTTAGATAATATGTTTTCTTTAAGAAACCTAAGAACCGTACGATGATCGTTGGTTCTACATGGAATAGCCTCTATCCTACTTGGACACATAGTCTACGGCGAGCAATATATAGACATGTTCGAAAGATGATGGGAATGGTCCCATAAAATCGATGCCCTAACAGTCAAAGACTTCAAGATGTTAAGTTGGGTAAGAAGCATCATATTTCGACGGGACAATCCTCCTAGCTTTTGACAGCGTTCGCATGTTTTATAAAACTTGTGGGTGTCCTTAAATAGAGTGGGCTAATAAAAACCACACTGTAAAATTTTAGTTGCGATTTTCTTGGTGAAAAAATACTCCCACATGCTTGATCATGGCAAAAGGAGATGATAGAATTATGTTCATCATCAGGGACACATCTCCTAATAATTTGATCTAGGCAATATTTAAAAAGTAAAGGTTCATCCTAGAAAAATCTGTGCACTTCCCTTAGAAATTTTTGTTTATCCAACGCAGTCCAATAAGTCGGCATCGCACCTGTGGAAAGATAGTTTGCAATATCAGCATACCATGGTGGATACATAGCAACAAAGAGTTGCTCATCAAGGGATAAGTCCTCAATAGGTGACTCTCTAATGGAACTCGATAAAACTAACGGGATAGATGGTCTACCACCACGTTCTCTACTCCTTTCTTATCCTTGATCTCTAAGTCGAATTCTTGAAGGAGTAGGATCCATCTAAGCAAACGGGCTTAGCATCCTTCTTAGAAAGAAGGTATTTCAACGCCGCATGATCTGTGTAAATTATGACCTTGGATCCTATCAAGTACGCCCTAAACTTGTCCACGGCAAAAATAATTGCTAGGAGCTCCTTCTCTGTAGTCGAGTAATTAACTTGGGTGGGGTTCAGGGTCCTACTCGCATAGTAGATAACGTGGGGCTTTTTGTCCTTCCTTTGTTTTAACACCACCCCAATAGCATAATCACTCACATCGCACATCAATTCAAAAGGAATGGACCAATCCGGTGGTTGCATAATGGAGTGGTTGTCAACACGTCTTTTAGCTTTGAAAAAGCTAATTGACAATCGACACTCCACTCAAATTGGTTCTCCTTTTGGAGAATGTTGTATAAGGGTGTTCGCTTCCCCAAGTGTAGGGTTGCGATGTAGTAATAATCTCAGTAAGACCGAGGTCGATCCACAGGGAAGAAAGTAAACAATTCAAACTATCCTAATAACTAGAATCTTAAGAGGGTTGTGAAATTGGTTTTGAACATAAAATAAAAAATCTGATAATGAAAAGATAACTAGAGTATCAAGGATCCACTTATAGCTCTCCTTAGATACATAATTCGCTATGGTTTCACACTTTCTCAACTAGAATCGAAATTAAGTTCTATCTAGTCGGATGATAGAGCGGTTAAAACAATCAACCTGACATATGTATGATCCATGTATATGATTCATTCAATGCAAGCTAGGACGAGCAAACTCAATTGCATAGGTCAATCCCAATTCCAATAGGCTAAGATCACAATCATAACCATCATTAAATCCTGTCACAAGACAAAACTAGATTATGATTTGAACTTGATTCAAATCACATACACAGTCTCACATAGTTCAGAATTCCAGAAAAGTAGAGCTTTGGTAGGAAGTTCCCACATGAAGATGATAGTACTAGAGCGTACTCCAATTCCTCGGATTGTACAGGTCTAGACTAGCACACAACCATTAAGAACTCAAGCAATTCTCCCAAACATCCATGAGTCATCATAAGACTAAGAAAAACTACTTAGAACTTGTATTAACTTCAAACCATTGTTCATAAACATGAAATCCAACTTTAAAACCAATAAAACGAATTAAACAATCTAAGAAAACTATAAGGTTCACCTCTTAGCTCTAGCTAAGAGATTAGCTAATGAAAAGCATATTAAAAATAAAACTAGAACTAAGAAAAGGAAGAAAAACTAGCTGGAGGAGGCTAGGAAGCCTCCTATGACTTGAACTCCTTGCTCCCCACGTACTTGGTTGCCCTGAAATAGAAGAGAGCACCCCCTTTTATAGTGCAGCAAGAGTACCGCAACGTAACAGATTTTGTTTCGCTTCGTACGGCTTGACCAATGGTCGGATTGCCTTCAAAATTGATAATTTATAGCTTCCTTATAATGTGATCTTCCTCATAGATTATTTAGATTTCCAAGATTATCCTCTGAATGGGCCCACCAATCATATCACCGACCGCCTCTCAAAATCGCGCACTTCGGGTACCTTCAGAACCAGTCATCTTGCTTTCAATGCTCCGGAGTGTACAGATGTCGAATTGATCCCAAATTTTGCACATTGGTAGAAAACTCCCTTCTCTACATGATAGATGGATTAGATTGTCCAGAACAATCCCAGAATGTGGTCCGAAAATTAGAACACTTAGGGCTTTTATAAACTCTGCGCAGTTGGATCTTTCTGGATGGTCCATCTTTCTTCAACCAGTACGATCAAACCACACATCTTTTTGATCTGAAACTTTGTGGTTATTCATATATGGATGTGGTCTAGAAGATGGTCTAAGTAGATTCTTCATATCATCAATGATGGGCCACCTGGACCGGCCCAGAGTGGAGTAGGCGGAATCTGAAACTTTCTGGACAGTTCATATTATTTTGGCCACCACGATCAGTCCGTAGCTCCGATCGATACGAAACCACTTGTGTTAGTTCGCGTCGAGCTCCTCTTCGACATGGATGTGTTGGATTTCCAAATATCATTAAGATAGGCCTAGAAAACTGGTCTGAAAAATCAGAAACGGGAATGGATTGCTGTCTGCAATCTGCAAAGCTGAACTTGCATGGCCGACCGGTCAAGACCGGTCGTGACCTGTCTGGTCTAGTCCAGCAAGCTCTGTAGAAGGCTGCAATGTTGGCCGACTGGTCTAGACCGGTCGGGGCCTGTTTGGCCGACCGGTCTTGACCGGTCGGACGACCTTTTGGGGCTCCTTTTTCATTCTTTCCTTCTTTCTTTTCTTTCTTTTCATCTCTCATTCCTCTCTCTTTACTTTCTTCTTTCTTTGGCCCATCTTGGGTCTTCATCCAAGGCTCCTAAATGTGCCCTTTTGGTCACCAATTGGGCAAAGCCACTCTCATTCCTACAATCATAAAGCCATGCATTAGAATAGTTTTTAAACATAAAATCCATGCATAATGAGTGATGAATTGAGGTTAGAATATGTACAATTAAGAGCCAACAAAGGGCCTAGAAATATGACTGAAATCCTTAATGAACATTCTACAAAAACTGGCATGTCCAAGGAAGGACCGCACATCGTGTATGCTCTTGGGTAGTGGTAGGTTGGAAATAATATCAATCTTAACATGATCTACCTCTATTCCATTGGACGAGATGATATGTCTAAGGACTATTCCTCTTTGTACCATAAAATGGCACTTCTCCCAGTTTAAAACAAGGTTTTTCTCCTCACACTTTGTCAAGACCAACTTCAAGTGATTAAGGCACTCTTCAAAAGTACAACTAAAAACAGAAAAATCATCCATAAATACCTCGAGAAATTCACCCACCATGTTTGAGAAAATACTCAACATGCATCGTTGGGATGTGGTGGGTGCATTACATAGCCCGAATGACATTCTTCGGTATGCGAATGTGCCAAACGGGCATGTAAAAGTAGTCTTCTCTTGGTCTTCCAGGGTTATCTCAATTTGGTTGTAACCGAAATAGTAATCAAGGAAGCAATAATAGGAGCGATCTGCCAACCTCTCCAAAATTTGATCCATGAATGGGAGAGGGAAGTGGTCCTTGCTAGTGACCGTATTTAGCTTCCGATAATTGATGCACATACGCCATCTGGTGGTCACTTTAGTTGGTATAAGCTCGTTGTTGGCGTTCTCTATGATGGTAATACCGGACTTCTTAGGGATAACTTGGGTAGGACTCACCTATTTGCTATCCGAGATGGGGTAGATGATACCCACATCTAGTAGCTTTAACACCTCGTTTTGACAACCTCCATCATATTTGGATTTAGCCTTCTTTGAGGTTGTGTAGTCGTTTTTGCATTTTCTTCGAGGTGTATACGGTGAGTGTAAACCGAAGAGCCTATCCCCTCAAGGTCCGCTATTGTCCAACCTATGGCTCCCCTATGTTCTTTGAGTAGCTCAATGAACTTGAGCTCTTAGTCTTTTCCCAGGTGAGAGGCAATGACAACCGGAAATGTTTCTTTTTGACCCAAATATACATATTCCATCTGGCAATGGTTAAAGGTCAAGCTTCGGTGGTTTGATGTTAGACGGTAAAAGCCTTGATGTGGTTGGTGAAGATCTTTCAAATTGGGGCCTCCACCGGCTAGTACTAATAACCGGTTTCTCACTATTCAATGCTTGCACAATTTCACTAATAATGGAGTCTTTGGAATCCTCGAAATGTGCCAAGCATGTCTCCAAGCTTTCTAGTGGTTTAAGTTGGAGGAGCTCTTCTTCTTTAAAAGATTTGAGCATGTTTACATTGAAAAGCTCATCATCATTAACATCCCTATGCCTTTTGTCCAAATGGAACACATTTACCTCTAATGTCATGTTTCCAAAGGACAATTGCATTACCCCATTTTGGTGATTGATAATTGCATTTGATGTAGCCAGGAATGGGCGGCCTAAAATCACCGATATTTGAGTGCTAGTATCCATAACTAGTTGTGTGTCCAAAACAAGGAAATCCACTGGGTAGTAGAATTTATCGATTTGGACCAATACATCCTCAACTATCCCTCTTGGTACACGAATGGATCTATAAGCGAGTTGCAACATGATTTTGGTGGGTTTTAATTCACCAAGACCTAGTTGCTCATATACTAAGTATGGGATTAAATTTACACTTGCCCCCAAATCTAGCAATGAACGTTCAATTCGGTAGTCACCAATGATGCATGAAATTGTGGGACTACCGGAATCCTTGAATTTTAAGGGGGGTCTTTTAAGTGAGAATGTCACTCACTTCCTCATTTAGGAAGGCATTTTGCTGCACATTATATTTGTGTTTAATTGTGCATTAGTCCTTTAGAAACTTAGCATAGGATGGGATTTGTTTAATAGCATCAAGCAATGGAATATTGATCTTGACTTGTTTGAAAATTTGTAGAATATCATGAGAGTTTGGAAGAGATTTTGGAACAACCAATCTCGAAGGGAATGGTGCTACAGGCTTATAAACACGTTCCGTTTCTTGTGGAGCTAAGTTAGATCCGTCCTCATCCTTAGAATTTACCGAATCATTAGGCTTATCGGCCTTTTCCGGAATAGATTTGTCAATTTGCTTACCACTTCTAAGAGTGGTGACGAATTTGGCTTGCTCCACATGTTGGTTGTGGAGATTAGGGATGCTTACTTCATGTATTTGCTTTGGATTAGGCTGAGGTTGGGCCGGAAAGGTCTCTTCCCTAGCATTCAAGCGTCCCCTAATCTTATCAACTGAGACTTTAAGCTCTTGGAATATTTATTGATTTAATTGATTGATTTGCGTTTGCCCTTGTATAAACGCCTTTAGAGTATCCTCCATTGAGAATTGAGGTGGGGCCATGTTTTGCATGGGTGGCCCTTCTTGAGAGTTGGTAAGATTACCTGTGGGATTATTCTTCCAACTGAAATTTGGGTGATTCTTCCAAGTAGAGTTATACGTGTTATCCACCGGTCCATTAAAAGGCCGTTGATAACCGTATGTGGCATTTGCATGTTCTTGTAACACCTCTTGAAACGTAAAAATTGTAGGACAATCTTGTGTAGTGTGTATATTAGTGGCACAAATTTCACATATGTTCTCAATAGCTTCATTGGACTTTGAAACTCCACTCTTACTAAGTTCCATAGCCTCGATCTTCTTTATGAGGTTGGCTAGCCTTGCATTTACGTCATCTTCCTCTTTAAGGATGTAGATGCCTCCTTTGTCCTTTTGTTGAGGAGGCTTGAGATTACTGAATTTGTCTGAAGTATCCCATGATTGGGCATTCTCGGCCAACATGTCCAAGTAACTCCAAGCCTCATCTAGATTTTTACTCATAAACTCGCCATTGCACATCATTTCTATGAATTTGCGCATGTTAGAACTTAATCCATCATTGAAGAATTTTATAATTCGCCAACTTTCGTAGCCGTGATGTGGGCAAGCAAGTAGGAGGTCCTTAAACCTTTCCCAACATTGGAAAAATGACTCATTCTCTTTAACCGAAAAGTTCATTATGGCTCTTCGAAGGGTGTTTGTTTTATGAGCCGGGAAGAACATTTTTAAGAATTCCCTGGTCATCTCATTTCATGACCCTATCTAATGTGGTCTAAGAGAGTGGAGCCAACTCTTAGCTCTTTCTTTCAATGAAAAGGGTAAAAGCTTATGTTTAATGGCATCTTCTGAAACATTAGCATATTGCAAAGTAGCCACCACTTCTTCAAATTCTTTTAAGTGTAGGTATGGGCTCTCAGAGTCTAGCCCATGGAACTTTGGCAAAAGTTGAATCAAACCCAGCTTTATATCAATGTTTCCCCTGATTGGTGGTAAAACCACGCACGAGGGTGTAGTTGTATGGGCCGGTTATAGGTAGTCCCGTAAAGATCTCATTCAAGGAACATTGTGTACCTCATTCTCTCCTACTCCCTCTTGATTTGCATTTGTAGTTGGAGTAGGGGGAGTATTACTTAAAGGTGTTTGATCCATACTCCCCAAATTATCACAAAGCTCTTGGTATTTTTGGACTCGTCTATGGACTGATAATCGTCCAACTAGACCACCTTCGAATTGGAGACGATTGGTGTGGTCACGTTCCCAACGGTACATAAACCACACAACTAAGATCTAAACTAATCTTAAGTCCTAAAATAGAATTTAACAAAAATCTGAAAATCCAAAAATCTATAAAAAGTACTAAGTTAGAAGGATATTACCCGATTCACTTGAACTATGGAAGAATTCCTACAAAACAAAAAACTTGTTAGTCCTAGGAAATCAGAAAAATATATCTACTTCTACTTATACAACCACTAAAACAATCTAGAACCGTTTCTCTAAATTCTCCGGCAACGGCGCCAAAAACTTGTTCGCTCACCTCAAGTGCAAGGCTGCGATGTAGTAATAATTCTCGGTAAGACCGAGGTCGATCTACAGGGAATTTGAAAAATAGTTTTAAAGTATTCCAGTAACTTTAATTGGAACAATTTGAGATTCAATTAAGAAAACTAACTTAAAACAGTAACTTAGGAAATTCAGTAATTTAAAGGAAACTAAGGCTTTCAAGGATCCACTTGTAGCAATCCCATGTCAATCCAATCAATGCAAGCATAAAACACAACTAGATTCGAAGTTCTATCTCTCATCTAGTTGGAAGATAAAGCATTGAAGCACATTCAATCCCACTTAAGTTGAACTTTCAAGTTCTAGTCCTATTCAATCACATAGCATTCAAAATCATAGCCTTAAGAGTAACAACCATGCCTATAGACTATGACATGCTCAAGGGTTACCATAATTCAAATCTAATCAAGCCAAACATGATAATCTCAGAGAATTACAAGGAATCCATGTCTGGAGCACATGAACTCTCATAAAACTTCTAAAAATATCAACTTATTCGAACTAGAATATTCAAAATAAAAACTTAAAGTGAAAGTACTTGAATCAAACTAAATTAAACATGAAATTGGCTACAAGCTTCACCTCTCAGCCCTAGCTGAGAGATTCTAGCCGAGCATTATCATACTACAACTAGAACTCAATGAAAAAGACATAAAAACAAAAAAAACCAAATTTGATAGAGTTGTGGACTCTCGACAGTGCGCTCCTTCACTTCCCATGACCTCCAATCTCTTCCAGGATGCCTTTAGACAAAGCCCTAGGTACCCTTTTATAGAATAGTGCGGAAGATTCCAAATTGCGCAATGAATCATGGAGTTGCGCAGAGAAAATTGGAGCTTGTAGAACAAGCTCTGTTACGCAGACGACCGGTTAAACAACTGGTCGAGCTTATGGATGACCGTTCGCACGACCGGTCATAAAACGTAAAAAACTATCCAGTGAGTTTTTAGAAATTCCTCCCCCTTTCTGTTGAGTTCTCGACCGGTCTGACGATCGGTCTGAGCTATGTGTGACTGGTCTGACGACCGGTTTGTCTTAGTCCAGTGAATGGGGGTCTCTATTGAATTGTAGACCGGTCGGACGACCGGTCTTGTGCCTTGGCCGATCGGTCTTCAGTGTTGTCTGTTCTGCACTTCTTCTTCGTTCTTTCTCTTTCTCCCTTGCTTCTTTCTTCCATCCTTTGGCACTCAGTTCCTTAATCTTCAATACCTGTAAAATGCTCTTTGTGGCCTTGAATCAGTGAAATCACCATCACATTCCTACAATCACAGATCATGTATTAGATGGGTCTTTTAAGCATGCAAACCATGCATATAATGTCATGTAATGGGTTAGTAAATGTATAAATTAGAGGTTCAACAATGAAGATACCAAATGGTCCATGGATCTTTGGCTTGGGAGTTGGTTGCTACCTCTGCTATGACTCTGGAGTCCATTTTTACTATAATGTTATTTAGACCCATGCTCTCACATATTTTCAGACCATCCACAAGAGCCTAAAGTTCTACGGTTGTGTTCATCATTCGGCCATAGGAATTATGAAAAAGTAAAAATCACTTGGCAACTATGGTCTCTACATATCCCTCTGTTGCCCCTTTCTCCTGGGTTTCCTCTTACCGATCCATCTACATTATGCTTATGCCATTTTTCCACCTAACAATACGAATCTTTATGTTCTCCCCTCGAACATTGCCCCTCAAGTGTTTCTAAGCTATTTTGTTCTTTTGAACAATCCAGTTGTGAAACAACCTCAGGTTCTATAGGTCTGGGGGAAGTAATTGGTATCATAATTATATGTTTCAGCCTTCTTGGTCGAAATCGTCCATCTTGATCGAAAAACACCGAATTCGTCCATCTTAGACGAAATTGGTCATCTTTGTCAAAAAATATTGAATTCGGCCATCTTAGCCAAAAATCAATCGTGTTGATCGAAAAATACAAAATCGGTCATCTCGATCGAAAAACACCAAATTCAGCCATCTTGGTCGAAATCGACCGTCTTCGTTGAAAAACATCAAACTTGGCCATCTTGGTCAAACTTGGCCGTCTCAGCAAAAAAACATCGAAATTGGATGTGTCAATGGAGACTATCAGTCAATCCATTCAAGATAAGGATCATGGTAGACCGGGGTAGTAATAGTGTAGCCCAAAACTTGGCCTACTACTTCCTGGACTATTTGAATAATTTAGTCACAATTCAAATGGCAATATTTGGCCATTGGAGGTGGTTAAGGGCTTACCTGATTTTGTAGTCAACGATATAGTGGATTCCCGAGAAAATGCTGGAAAGACTGGACCCCAAGCATTCCTATATTCTTACTTTCAGGAATGAAATTCCCGACGTCCTATTTTGGTTGCTTAAACTCAACAGGCGTAGGAACATTCTATATTTCCTAATCCTGAGCAGGATGAACATGATGCTGCTCTGGGGAAGGTACTGGCGGAATTGGTGCCAAATTTCCAATGGAACTAATCTCAACGTTTGGTTTAGGGGCCTCTTGTGTTTCCTGCCACCTTTTTAATGATGAAAGTCGTCAATCGATTTATGCTCTCGGTCATTTGAGATTTCATCTATTGAATCTTTCCTATTCAATCTGAGCTTATTCATCTCAGGTGGCCCAGACGAGTGAAAGCTCGACTTGAGTCGGTTCATTAAACAAGAATGCTTAAGTGATACTTTAATTAATTTTGTTTGAGAGTCAACCAGTATGCATATATACCTCGATGTCGGGTCCCACCAAGCGTGCCAAAAGTAGTTGTTGCATCGTCGGTGCATAACAAATGTTTATGGCAACTAGGCAGAAGAGAATACAAGAGGTATTTAAAATACATCCCACTGGGCATGCCAAAAATTATTGGTCCTTAATTTGATTAACACCTCCAGCATGCATGTTATTTGCTTGCCTCAAGTGCAAGGCTCACGATGTAGTAATAACTCGGTAAGACCGAGGTCGATCCACAAGGAATTAGGGTAAACCAATTCAAACTATTCTAGCAACTTCAAATTAAACAATTTTGAAGTTTGATTTCATAAACTAAGTAAAAACAGTAACTTTTGTAAAAATCTATTAATTAATGAAACTAAGGCCTTAAGGATCCACTTGTAGTAGTTCCATGTGAATTCATTCATTCAAACATAAACACAACTAGATTCGAAGTTCTATCCCTCATCTAGTTGGAAGATTAAGCATTCAAATAGAAACAATCCCACTTAAGTCAGAGAATAAGATTCTAACTCTAATGAAGCATATAGAATTCGACCATGTAACCTTCGAAGTAACAACCATGCCAAGAGACTATGGTATGCTTTAGGGTTACTATAATTTGAATCTAATCAATCCAAAAATGATAATCTCAGAGAATTGTAAGGAACCCATGTCCGAAGCGCATGAACTCTCATAAAACATCCAAAAATATTAACTTTATTCAAACTATAACTTAAAAATCCAAAATGTTTAAGGTACTTGAATTAAACAAATTCAACATAAAAACTAGCTACAAGCATCACCTCTTAGCCCTAGCTAAGAAGTTTTAGCTAAGCATTGTCATACTTGAACTAAAAATCAAAGAAAAACTAATAAAAAACATAGAAAAATAGAAAAATCGAGTAAGAGGAGTTGTTGTCACTCCACGATGATCTCCCTTGCTCCCCACGAACTTAAAACTCTTCTAGGATACCTTAACAAGGATGCCAAGGTGTCCTTTTATAAGAAAAACCACACACTGCCTCAGATTGCGTAACAATTTATGCACTTACGTTGGTAGTCGAGCATTGGTCGGGAGCCCGGTCAGGTGTTGGTCGGGCGCCCGACCATGTTGCAATTTGGTCCAGCGGGTTTAATTAAAATCACTTTGAATATTGGGCGCCTGAATATGCTATGGTCGGGCACCGGGTCAGGTCCAGAAATGTCCAGCGGGTTTTGCAAATTTCCTCCCAATTTCAGGCGCCCAACCATTGTTCGCTTCCCAAAGTGTAGGGTTACGATGTAGTAATAATTCGGTAAAGATAGAGATCGTTCTCAGGGACTTGTATAGGAATTCACAAAATACCTCCAATGGTCTCTAATTGAGACAAACTAAACAGATTTTAGAATTTGAATGTAGAGGAATATTCTTAAACTAAAAGTGAATGTAACTAATATAAAAGAGCACTAGGGGTTCAAGGATCCACTTGTAGCAATCCTTGATGCATAATTTGATGTGTTTTCCCAATTACACAACTAAAATCGAAATCAAATCCTATCTAGCTGGATGATAGAGCGGTTAATTCAGCAAAACAGTCTAATTCATATGTTGTTAATAAATATGATTCCCTCAATTCAAGTTAGGACTTGAGCACACTCATTGCATAGGTCAATCCTAGTTCCAATAGGTTAAGATCACAATCATAATAATCATCAAACCCTGCCACAAAGCTTAACTATATTATGATTTGAACTTTATTCAAATCACATGCATAAGCAACATATAAATCAGACTTTAGAACAAAAGGTAGAACTTTGGTTTGAAGTTCCCACATGAGAATCCAAGTCTAGAGCGTCTTGAATCCGATTCCTCGGAGCATACAGGTCTAGATCCATGCATAATAACTAAGAACTAAAGCAATTCCTCCCAACATCCATGAGTTATCATAAGATTAAGAAAAACTACTTAGAACTTTATTCAACTTCAATAACCATTGTTCTTTAATAAAAATCCAAACTCGAAACCAAATAAACGAATTAAAGCATCTTAGATTTACTACAAGCTTCACCTTTTAGCCCTAGCTAAAAGGTTTAGCTGATCATGATCCAAGGAAACATGAAATCAACTAAAAACATGAAAACTACACAGCAACTAGAGAAGGGAGTTATAGAACTCCAAATTCATCCGTCTCTGCCTCCTACTGCGATAGATCTCTTTTGTTATATTTTAAGAAGGATGTAGAGGTTTCCTTTTATAGCACAAATTCGCCTCTCGCTTGGAAACTTCTGGAATTGTGTAACTACTTACACAGCTTACGTAGACAGGTCCGATTGATCGGAATGTAGACTTCGATTGATAGGAAATCGGCCCATTGATTGTAAAAGAGTCCAGAGAGTTGCTATTTTCTGCCACTTATTCTGATTGATCGGACATGTTTCTGATTGATCGGACGGCTCATTCTGATTGATCGGAAGTGTGCCGATTGATCGAAAGTGTGCCGATTGATCGAAAATGTGTTCAGAGAAATCTAGTATTTTTGGTATGTCGATGGGTGGTCCAATCGATCAGACACCTATCAAAAAGTCCTCCAATTGATCAGACACCTATCGGCGATCCATCGGGAATGTTGATTTCTTCTTTTTCTTCTGTTTTCTCTTCAGATCTTCTTTGCTTGATTTCTTCTTCTCCTTCTTCATTTCCTTGACTCTTCAATAACCCTTTCAAGTGTCCTTTAGTGCTCAAATGGTGAGGCTTCTCTCTTATTCCTACAATCACAAAACCATGCATTAGATAAGACTTTAAACGTATAAATCATGCGTAGTTAGTGATGAAATGGGGTCAGTGTTCACTTCCTTAAGTGTAGGGTTGCGATGTAGTAATAATCTCGGTAAAACCGAGGTCGATCCACAGGGACTTGTGTAGGACTTCACAAAACACTTCCAATAGTCTCTAATCGAGAGCTAACTAAACTGAATTATAGAGTTGAATGTAGATAGTAATTTTAAACTAAAGTGAATGTAAACAATGTAAAAGAGTACTAAGAGTTCAAGGATCCACTTGTAGTAATCCTTGATGCTTAATTTGCTATGGTTTCCCAATTACACAACTAGAATCAAAATCAAATCCTATCTAGTCAAATGATAGAGCAGTTGTAATATACAATCTGCCATATGTGTGATTTATGCACATGATTCCCTCAATTCAAGTTAGGACTTGACCACACTCAATTGCATAGGTTAATCCTAGTTCCAATTAGATTAAGATCACAATCACAATTATCATTAAACCCTATCACAAAGCATAACTAGATCATGATTTGAACTTCATTCAAATCATATACACAATCACACAAACAGAAATTTCAGAAAATTATAACTCTTGGCATGAAGTTCTCACATGAGAATCCAAGTCTAGAGCGTTTTGAATCCAATTTCTCAGAGCGTACAGGTCTACACTCATTTAAAACAATTAAGAACTAAAGCAACTATTTCAAACATCCACGAGCCACCACAAGATTAAGAAAAGTACTTAGAACTTCATTCGAAGTTTAAACCATTGTTCTTCAATGAAAATTCAACTTGAAACCAAACACAAACGAATTAAAACATCTTAGATTCACTACAAGCTTCACCTCTTAGCCCTAGCTAAGAGATTTAGCTGTTCATGATTTAAGGAAACATGAAAGCAACTAAAGAAAACATAAAAACTAAAAGAACAAATTAGGAGGGGTTGTAGAACTCTGAATCCGACTTCCGCCGCCTCCCTCCGTGGTAAATCTCTTCTATGATGCCTTAAGAATGAGCTAGAGGAGTCCTTTTATAGGCTTGGGGCTCTAGGTGCGCAGAAACTTTGAGAAAATTCGCAAAAACTACATTTTGCACAGCAAAATTCGGAGCTTGTAGAAGAAGCTCTGTTACGTAGATGACCGGTCTGAGCTCATGGACAACCGATTGCACGACCGGTCGTAAATGGCCAAAAATAGTCCAGAGAGTTTTTCAGAAATCCAAACCCCATTTTTAATTCAACAACCAGTCTAACGATCGGTCTGAGTAGTGGACGACCGGTCACACGATCGGTCGTGATTGGTCCAGCAAGGTTGGTAGTAGGGGTCCTGCTGAGTGTTCGGACCAGTCGGATGGCCGGTCCTGAGCTATGGACGACTAGTCTTCAGTGCAATTTTTTGCACTTCTTCCTTCTTTCCTTCTCTTTCTCCATTGCTTCTTTTTCCCACCTTTTGAAACTGTCTTTTGATCTTCAATGTGTACAGAGTGACCTTTTAAGCATTGAATTGGTGAAGTACCCTTCTCGTTCCTACAATCACAAAACATGCTTTAGAATAGTCCTTAAACATGAAAATCATGCATAGTTAGTGATGAAATGGGGTTAGAATATACACATCTAAGAGCTCAACACACCCCCAACTAGCATTTTGCTAGTCCCGAGCAAAACATGCGTGAAACAAACTTCATTCTTCAAAACTCAACTCTTCTTCGGGAACTATGCTTCTATACACTCAATGACATGCAAGTGTAAAAATCAAAAGGACTCAGTGATGAAAAAAAATTGAAACCTTAAACTTTCCAAAACATACCAAGTACTCATATGAAATTCCCACTGATTGATTGATAAATAGAAGAATCCAATCAAATTCAACCTAGTGTGCATAGTGAATGGTCATCTCATGAATTTCTGAGATTATCTTCTTCATAGATCAACTAAGCTATGGATCCAAAAATGTACAAATCGACAACAATCCTATGACAGGAATTTGCCTTACCGTCCTTTCGACGGCTTTCACACTACGTCCCATTTCTGGCTTTAGTTACAGGTAGACCATCCCCCGGTTGGTAATAGGTAGTCCTTTTCAGAATTTTCCACCATATTTTTCATCATTCCCATATTTTCATCATTCCTTTCCTTTTTATACATGTTAGAAAGGATTTTTAGAAATCCATATCTTTCGTTATTTTCCCATGGACAAGGATGGACAAAGTACCCCGGTTTGGTTCCTCAACACCTCAAATCCATACCTAGCCAATCCACAATTCTACATAATCCTTTCAAAGCATGAGAATCGTGTAATGTGAATTAGGTGTAAAAGAGTTTAGAATTTCAATCAATCATAAAAATAGGGGAATTCACATACAAAACTAGTATCTTAGAGATTGTTCAAGGTATTCAACATCACTCACTTCGTATCTCTTTTCCTTGTACTTACACCGTCCCGAATGCATAGAAACAAAGTTTTCCAACAGAGTTTTGAATTTTCAGAAAAAATTGAAAAACTTCATACAAAAATTGCTTGAAATTTGCAAAACACTAGATTCAACCTAGTGATCCAACACCCCCCAACTAAATCTTCCATTGTCCTCAATGTAAAAGATATGCAATGAGCAAAACATGAGAGCAATGATAAAATAAAGGGAGTGAGGACTGAAAGTATCTGGAATTCTATCCCATTCTAACAAACCAATGGAAAAACAAACAAAAAGGAAGTAAATCATAATTCTAAACTACTCTATACCTCCGTCAGACTACGAGATCAAATATCCTGATACACAGGAGTAGCCAGAGGTATCGACATACCTTCTAAAGGAAAATTTTCAAAGAACAGTTTTAATCGCTGACCATTCGCTTTAAAAATGTTATCGTTTCTTGGATTCAACAACTCGACAGTCCCATATGGATAAATCGTTTTTACAATGAAGGGACCGGTCCATCGAGGTCTCAATTTGAAAATAAATGTAACTGAGAATTATACATAAGGACCTTTTGATTTATCATGAAATTCTTACGAAGGATGTTCTTATCATGGAACACCTTCGTCGTGTCCTTATAAATTCTCGCGTTCTCATATGCTTCGTTCCGGAGTTTCGTAAGTTCATTCAATTGAAGTTTGCTCAACAAACTTGCTTTGTCAGAATCAAAATTCATCTTCTTTATTGCCCAATATGCCCTATGTTCTAACTCCACAGGCAAGTGACAAGCATTTCTATAGACTTGTCTATAGGGAGACATTCCAATGGGGGTCTTAAAAGCTATATGTTACAGATAAAATAAGGGAGATCAACTCAGCTGCTAAGATTGTACACGGACGCCCACTCGACTCTTGAGATCATCTGAGCGAGAGTCGCAGATCGGGTAAATACGGAAGTACCCATTGGACTCTCGAGATCATATGCTCGAGAGTCGCAGATTGGGTAAGTGCGGGACGCCCATCCGACTCTCGAGATCATCTAATCATGAGTCGCAGATTGGGTAAGTGCGGGATGCCCATCCGACTCTCGAGATCATCTGAGCGAGAGTCGCAGGATTGATAAATCCGCGAGCAGACCTTCTCGTAAGTCGTTGAAAGGTGTTACGTCTAAATGAACGAGCACTTAGACTCGCGACCATATTCCAACATGCGAACAGCTTTTCCGCGGTGACACCTCTTAGCCTTCAGTACCAGCACCCGATTCCCGTCGAGCAGCTCGTTCAATCCCTCTGCGATACCAAGCAGGGCTATACCCAGTTCGGTGGTTTCCGTCCCGTCGGCGTCTCCTTCCTTTTAGCCGGCTATGACTCCAACTACGGTTTCCAGCTCTACATGAGCGATCAGCGCTATTACTACGCCTACCAGTAGCCCGGATAGGTCGGATTTGGGCTTATCTTCTCTTGTGGTTCCGAATCTCAAGGGATTGCTATCAAGGAACGTGATTGCCAAAAATAAGTCATCGGGTTAGATCTCGTCTCCAAGGATAAGGATCTTATCCCACGAAATCAGCGGCATCTCGGTATCGTACACGAAATCAGCGGCATCTCGGTATCGTACACGAAATCAGCGGGATCTCGATATCTTACGTAACAGATTGGGTCGCTCCAGATCTATATAAAGAGGTGACTCCATTAAGAGAAAGGTACACAATATTCAATCTCTGGTCTGTTTTTGCCTATTTGTTCTCTTTCTTGCTTCGGCCTGACTTAAGCTTTGGAGGGCTAACGGCTGGACACCAGCCACCCTTAGTTGCTTTCTGTCTTCTTTCAGGTCCGGCGGAGGAAGGTATCTGTTGGAGAGAAGGTGAACGTCCGGAGGATCCAGTTACAAAATCTGACATTAACAGTTTGGCGCTGTCTGTGGGAACGACTTGATCGTCAAAATTAATCGTTCTAACCACCGATAAGGATCTTTCGGCGATGCCTCCTAAAAAGGCTGTTCATCCTTCGACTTCAAGGCAGGCACCCCCTCCGCCCGATGAGACGGAATTCGTACCTACCCTTCCACCTACCTCGACGAACATCCCTCAAGGAGCCCCAACTATGCCATCAGCAAACCCATTATTGGAAGCTTCTGGAAATCAAGACGATGTCCTACGTTTCCTCGGAAACACTCTCCTAACTCTAAATGCCGGAGTTCAGGCGCTGTCAAATCGGCTTGATCAGCATTTCCCCGAACCGTAGAAACAAGCCTCCGAAGGGTTACCACCGCAGCCCATACTAGTGGCATCTAGACATTCTATGGACGAACCACAGGTCCCACCACTTGGCAGCCATCTCCCTGTGCCGTCCCCACATTCTATACATTCTAGTTCGTCTCGACAACCTCAACCGCAGGGCTCCACCGCTGGAACATCAAGCTATACCCTACCATGGGAAGGAGATCTCAAAAGAATCCATGATCGTTTTGATGTCATGGAACAGCGATACCAGGCAAATCGGCCATCTGCCGTCATGGCGGCGATACATCAATCCGAGTCCCCTTTCACCAGTGAGGTTATGGAAGCCCCATTACCCAGAAAGTATCGAACGCCTGTTATCACCCTGTACACAGGTATTGGCGACCCTCTTGAACACCTGGAAACATACAGGTCCCTCATGGAGTTGGAGGGACATGGTTCAGAAATCATGTGTAGGGCTTTTTCCCTAACATTGAAGGAGGCAGCTCGTACGTGGTTCCGAGGATTAAAGCCTCGTTCCATCAGCTCCTTTTCTCAGTTATCGGAGATATTCCTTTCTCAATTCATGGGAAGCATCCGCATTAAGAAGCCAGCCTCCCATCTAATGAATCTAAAACAGCAGCATGGGGAAATGATAAAGGAGTTCACAGTACGGTTCACCGCTGAAGCCGTTCAAACTGAAGGTTATACTGAAGAAAAAGGCCTCGCAGCCCTCATAGCCGGAATAACGAGCGAGAAATTCAGGTTTGCTTTAGACAAGAGCCCTCCAAAAACTATGGCAGAGTTCCAAGCCAAAGCTTAGAAGTATATCAATGTAGAAGAAGTCGCATTGACACGCCATGGAGTACAGGGTAAGAAACGCAAGCCAGAAGGAGCCTCTTCTACAGATAAAAAATATCGTCGTGATCAACGCGAACGTTCTCCCAAGAAGCCTTATTCCGGTAAATATCGTAACTACACTCCTCTTAATCGGTCTCATGAAAAGGTTCTAATGGAGATTAAACACAAGCCATATGTGAAGTGGCCTGCAAAAATCAAATCCGATCCCGAGAAGAGAGACAAGACCAAGTTTGTTACTTCCACAAAGATCATGGGCATAGAACCCAGGATTGCATCTCTCTATGAGACCATATCGAAGCTCTCATTCGAAAAGGCCATCTCCAGGATTATGTTGCTCGTAAGAATCGATCACCAGAAAGGGCGAACACCTCGTCTCGCCAAAAGGAACAACCTCATCATCAAACTGACCAAGAGGACGCTGAGCCTACGGGAGAAATCCGCACCATCATCGGAGGACCAGCTTGCGGGGGTGATTCTCAAGCTTCAAGAAAGGCATACGCTCGAAAGGCGTCTAAAGAACCCCAGCAAATCTACTGGCTGGAACAGACGTCTAGCTCGTCAAAAACCAGCCATCCTCCAATTTCCTTCACTCTCGAAGATGCAAAGGGAATTCACTTCCCTCACGAAGACTCCATCGTAGTCACATTGAAGGTATCAAATTATCTGACGCATCGAATTATGGTGGATACAGGTAGCTCAGCAGATATTCTATACTTGGAGGCTTTCAACAAAATGGCACTTGCCAGAAGCCTTCTCAAGCCAGTATCGACCCCCCTCGTTGGCTTCGGAGGTGAGGTAGTAACGCCTGAAGAAGCATCGATCTCCCAGTTACTTTTGGAGAAAGTCCAGCGAAGACCACCGTCTTCATAAACTTCCTCGTGGTGGATCAAAAATCAGCGTATAACGCCATTTTGGGGCGGCCGTCTCTTACTAAGGTCAGGGCAGCCTTGCACCCTTCATATCTGTGTGTCAAATTTTCTACCCCAAATGGTATCAGGGTCGTGCGAGGAAGTCAACAGGAGGCGCGATCTTGCTATCAGATAGCCCTACAGGATCGGAAGAAAGCTCAAGCAACACCCGTTTTGGAGATAACACAAGGTTCACCCACCTTCTCCACCAACACCTCGTTGGATCCGAGAGAGAATGCTCTCCAATCAGGAACTCCTGGGGAGGAAACAGTGGCGATTCACCTGACCAAAGACGACCCATCTAAGATCGTGTACATTGGATCCTCTTTAACCAGTGTCCACCGCGAAGATTTGATCTGTTTCCTCACTGAATATCAGGACGTGTTTGCTTGGTCTCATAAAGATATGCCAGGCATCGACCCCAATGTCATTGTACATCGCCTCAATATCGACCCGAAACATAAGCCCGTACACCAGCGTCGATGTGCCTTTACTGCAGAAAGACAAATGGCGATCAAAGCTGAAGTCGAGAAGTTACTCACGGTCAATTTCATAAAAGAAGTAGACTACCCAGAGTGGGTCGCGAACGTGGTCCTTGTCCGGAAAGCTAATGGCAAATGGAGAATGTGCGTCGACTATTCAGATTTAAACAAAGCTTGCCCCAAAGATAGCTTCCCTACCCCGCGGATTGACCAGTTGGTCGATTCAACAGCTAGACACGCTCTGCTCAGTTTTATGGATGCTTATTCTGGTTATAACCAGATCATGATGCATCCACCTAATAGCCAGCATACCGCCTTCATCACAGATCGGGGATTATATTGCTACCAGGTAATGCCGTTCGGTCTTAAAAATGCAGGGGCCACTTATCAACGTCTCGTCAACAAAATATTCGCTGCTCAAATCGGTAGGAATATGGAAGTTTATGTTGACGACATGCTCGTGAAAAGCACCGTAGAAGATGATCATATTTCTGATCTTCGAGAAGCCTTCGACCTAATGAGGAGGTATCAAATGAATTGAACCCGGAAAAATGTGCGTTTGGAGTGTCTGCAGGAAATTTTCTTGGGTTCATGGTCGGCCAGCGCGGAATCGAGGCAAATCCTGAAAAGATAAAAGCATTGATAGAGATGAAATCCCCCACCACTCTGAAGGACGTCCAGCGTCTAGCTGGTCGCATCGCATCATTGAATAGATTCATCTCGCGAGCATCTGACAAGTGCTTACCATTCTTCAAACTCCTTCGTGCAACGGCCAAGTCTGATTGGAATTGGACGCCGCAATGTGAGGAAGCCTTTCAACAATTGAAGCTATATATGAGCACACCCCCCATTTTATCTAAACCTGTAGCACATGAGCAGCTCATCTTGTATTTATCTGTGTCCACCACGGCCGTTAGCGCCACTTTAATAAGAGAAGATTCCGGGGTACAAAGGCCCGTTTATTATATCAGTCGAGCAATGGCTGATGCAGAAACTTGGTATTCTGATATGGAGAAGCTGGCCCTGGCTTTAGTTACGGCAGCTCAAAAACTGCGACCATACTTTCAAGCCCACACTATTTTAATACCAACGAATCATCCACTGCGGCAAGTCCTTCAAAAGCCTGAGGCTTCCGGACGCTTAACTAAATGGGCAGTCGAGATCAGCGAGCACGATATCTCATTCTGCCCTCGGACCGCGGTAAAGGGCCAGGCCGTGGCTGACTTTATCACCGAATTCACATACTCTCCTGATGATAATACCATGACCAGCGACCAGCCTCCTTGGTCACTCTTCGTGGACGGGTCGTAGCGGGCCAGTGGCAGTGGAGCGGGCCTGATCTTAGTGGCTCCCGATGGGTCGCATTTCCAATATGCTCTGCGTTTCGATTCGCGTATCTCGAATAATGAAGCTGAATATGAAGCCCTGATCGTCGGCCTCGAATTGGCCATTGTCCTTGCAATTCAGAATCTGTCAATTCATAGCGACTCTCAGCTCATTGTCAACCAAGTCCTTGGTGAATTCGAGGCCAAAGAAGAAAGGATGGCCTTCTACAAGTCTCGTGTCCTCATCCTGCTCGCAAAACTAAAGACTTACGAAATAATTCATATTCCTCGCGAGAAGAACCAACTTGCCGATTCCCTGGCAAAACTTGCCTCTGCACCAGAATCTAAGTTATCACATTCGGTCCCCATCGAGCATCGTCAGAACCTAAGTATCGGCCACGCAACTCTCGAGCAAGTAATATTGGTACAATCGTCTCCATGCTGGATGGATCCCATCATCCTTTATCTCAGGACGGATGCCTACCAGAAGACAAGAAAGCTGCAAGACAAATTCGGCTTCGAGCTGCCAGGTACACCTTGCAAGACGGAATATTGTTGCGAAAAAGTTTCTCCTTGCCTTATTTAAGGTGTCTTCATCCAGAAGAAGCACTTCATGTTCTAGATGAGATACACCAGGGGGCATGTGGTAATCACCCCAGGGGGCGATCCCTAGCGTATAAGGCGATGAGGCAAGGATATTATTGGCCCACTATGAAAGCAGACGCAATTGAATTTTCTAAAAAATGTGATAAGTGCCAACGATATTCACCTATACCTCATGTACCGTCTGAGCGGATGACTCCAGTTGATAGCCCTTGGCCTTTCGCTCAGTGGGGGGTCGATATCATCGGGCCCTTACCCATGGGAAAGGGGCAAAATAAGTTCGCGATTGTAGCGGTTGATTACTTTACCAAATGGGCCGAGGCAGAACCATTAGCCAAGATTACTGAGAAACAAACTACCAAGTTTATATGGAAAAATATTATATGCCGTTATGGACTCCCCCACACTATAATCACCGACAATGGAACGCAGTTCGACAACGCAGCCTTTGATGAATTTTGTGAAAAATGGAAGATACGTAATCTCCGCACTTCTCCATATCATCCTCAGGCGAATGGGCAGGTCGAGGCAGTGAATAAGATCATCAAGCACCATTTAAAGACCAAGCTAGGCGAATGTAAAGGGGTGTGGCCAGAACTCCTGCCAGAAGTATTATGGGCATATAGAACCACGGCTTGTACATCAACAGGTGAAACCCCTTTCTCCTTAGCATTTGGTGTCGACGCAATGGTACCAGTGGAAATTCAAGTGCCCTCGTATCGGATCGAGCAGTATGACCCCGCGAGTAATCAGGAAAACCTCCGACTTCATCTCGATCTCTTGGAAGAGCGGAGAAATGCTTCCCAAGTACGAGTGGCAGCATATCAACAACGTATTGCTCGTTATTGAAATGCTAGGGTTCGGCCTAGATCCTTCCAGCCTGGAGATTTGGTACTAAGGAAAAATCTCGGAGTTCCCGCTCGTTCACTGGATCCAAATTGGGAAGGCCCGTATCGGGTTATTAGGATTGTGCGAGCTGGTACTTATTACCTTGAAGACATGCAGGGAAAGCCCGTACGTCGCCCTTGGCACGTGGAGCATTTGCTACGATACTATCCCTAGATTCAATGTAGTTCGTAACAACATTTTATGAATAAAGCGGAAGATATCTTTTGGTCGCTACTTCATTTACTTGGACATGAATAGCCCTGAAGAGGATGCATACAATCCCTTGGCCAATTGCCTACCTTTGGTAGGGTTTAATTCACCTAGGATGGTCGCATTTCCATTTTATGGGTGACCATCCTACCCTCGATAAACTTGGAGTCTCAATCGATAGATCAGTCTATCTCCACGAGGGTATGGTCGTCATGACCCCTCGGATTGAGCATAATACATCTCTCAATCGATAGATCAGTCTATCTCCACGAGGGTATGGTCGTCATGACCCCCCGGATTGAGCATGTTACATCTCTCAATGATAGATCAGTCTATCTCCACGAGGGCATGGTTGCTACGACCCCCCGGGTTGAGCACAACTCATTACAACAGGAAAGCATTCAGTGCACAAAGGAAAAGAAAGTAAACAAAAACGAGAAAGCAATCATTGCATGAAAGGGAGAGTAAACGAGGACAACACTTCCAAAAATATCTTTTCATTGATAATAAATGTTTACAATATATGCTCGCGAGTACAAGAGAGGAAAACAAAAAGAAGATCAATCTCTTGGAGGAGGAGCTGTGCTCTCGACTTCATGGCCCATTTCTGGAGCCCCTTCAGCTTGTGTGGCTTCAGTCACCTCGTTCTCAGCAGCAGCTTACTCTTCTGCAGCTATGATGGTCGCGACTCGACCAAATTCCCCCATATCAAAGGATGGGATCATTCGTTGCACTACTCTTAGTGCAAAGTCGCGACCAGCATCATATGACTCGTATCTTTCATCGTCATATACCTGCGAAGTCTGTAACTCGAAAATTGCCCGAGGACCTTCCTCCGAGAGCATTTTTACAAGGGCGACTTTCTCCTCGTCCCAGTGGATCGAGTCGTCCTTGAGTTGTGCAAGAGCGGAGCGCTCCTTTTCCAAGTTGTTGTTGGCTTCTTTGAGCTGCGACCTGGCCTCCGCAAACCGCTCCTCCAACGAGATCTTGTCTTGGCGAAAGATCTCTCTCTCTCTCTCTCTCAGCCTTCTCCTTCAAACCCGTGAGCTTCACGAAGTCTGAGTCCAAGGCCTGATACTTGTCGGTCAGGACTTGGATTTTCTCGATGAGGATCTTCTTCTCCTCATCTCTCTTCGCGATCACCGCCTCACGGGCCTTGAGCAGCTGATCTCTCCCTTGAACTGCCTTCTCCAAGGCAGTCCTCTTCCCTTCAGCTTCATCTATCACGCGACGGGCGGCAACGATATCACGCCTCGTTCGCAGGATAAGATCTAAGCCCTGCAAAAGTAATGAAAAATGTAAGAAAGTATTCTAGAACATAACAACAGATTAAAGCAGGTTTTGGCAGAGTCTCACTTGAACCATCCTCACCCCCGCTTCGAGGAAAAGGTTCTCAGGGCTTGGCTCGGGAAAAGAGCCGAAGGTTTTGGGGGGGGGGGGGGGGACGTTCTCAAATAAAAATTTACATATTGGATGGAGGTGGCGGGGGATAGAATATGTCCCGCTCCCTGACGGTTGAGCAACGACCAACCCGGCCGGCTCGCGAGGTGGAGGCATCGACTCGCGAGCAGGTCCCTGCTCCGCAGCAGGGATCAGTTCGCGAGCAGGAGCTGGCTCTCGAGGCTCTATCTGCTCTCAAGCCTCTTCAGCTGGGGGGCAGCTGGACCCCGCCCCATCCGGGGAATTGTCAGCAATGTTAATCACTGGCGGTCCAGGTGCGACCACCAGTGAGGGAATATTGGGCCCTGCCGGAGCCTCCGCCGTGCTTGCGAGAGGGGCAAGTTGATCGCCACCCTTACGGACGGGTGGTTGAGATGATTCGGCAGGAGTTCTCCTCTGCCTTTTGGAGTTCGTGCCCTTCAGTCGGGGCAGCAGACCCCTCTTCTCCCCGGACTTCGTCATCTTGGCTTCTCCTCTGGATATTAGGCCCGCTGCTGCGAGTCGCGAGGGAGACAAGCAAGCCTCGATGTGCCTATCACCAACGGGCACCTTGTACACCTTAACAATCTTCTCGTTGATTCCTCCCTTTAGATTTGGTTTTCTTAAGGCCGGGATACCTGCGAGCACAAACAGAGGTCAAAGAATGAAGTAAAAACCCTAAAATCCTAACAGAAGAAAACTGCACAATGTGGGATTGTGCCTACCTTCGCAGAAAAAACGGGTAACACCTGGACCTCTGGAGGAAGCAGACTCCCAGTTTCCGGAAGCGTAGAACCACCGTTTTCTCCAGCCGGGATAGTTCGAGGAGGTTTCCCCAGCACGAAGTTATCCCGGTGCCAGTAACACAAGTAATACCAGCCTTCGCTGGAGGGTGCCTTTTTCAGACGGAACATACGGAGGAACTCCTCCGCCGTGAGCTCTCCGTTGCCGGCTTGAGCCTAGAGGGCAAAGGAGCCCAGAACTACCCTCCATCCGTTCACGATGAGTTGCCCGGGGGCAATCTTGTAACACCGAAAAACATCGCATATGAAAGGATGGAGGGGGAGGCGTACCCCCAGGATGAGCTTGTACTCATAAAAAGCTACACACCCTGGGGGGGGGGGGGGGGGGGGAGTCTGGTGTCTCTCCATCTCCGGGCAATCGGAGAACGACTGAGTCGGGGATCAGGTATCTCTCCCGTAACT
The DNA here is from genome assembly GCA_003013855.2 of Liriodendron chinense. Classification (NCBI taxonomy): domain Eukaryota; kingdom Viridiplantae; phylum Streptophyta; class Magnoliopsida; order Magnoliales; family Magnoliaceae; genus Liriodendron; species Liriodendron chinense. Next base: position 5,332,976 of record ML058510.1, on the reverse strand, counting down.
CAGTCAGCCGGTCCTCCGATAGAACAGAAGGATATCCGGCTACTGTATATCTCCCTGCCGAAACCCTCGCACTGCTAGAAGCAGAGGATTCCGGGGTGGCATCGCCTAGAGGAACGGTGGTCTCGTCAGAGTTCCCAGCCATGAAGGAGTTTTTAAGAAGATTATGAAAAAGAAGAGAACCGAGGCCTATACCCAGAAAAGAAAGAAAGGAAAAGAACGAGCGCCGGAGGAAGAAGATTGAGAAAAGACTGCAGAAAAATTCCTTTCGAAGAGCTTCTGTAGAAAACCAGAGAAATGGCGGACTCTGTATATTTATAGGCAATCATTCCGCCGCATCTGATGGCACGTGGCAGTCCCTCGTTCGGCGTAGCACTCGAGCAGGCATGCCCATTAACTCCTCAAACACGTAGCGAGCGCCCCTTCATTTTCTGTCTGCGGAAAGGCTGCGGAAAGCTGGCGCTCATTAATTCCAGCCCATCATGTGAGGTTCCGTTCTCGATGAAGGCAGCGGGCGGTTACGTGTGATAGTGAGCTAAGTCCTTCCCTTCAAAATTTTTGGCGGCAAGGACTTGGGGGGCATCTGTTACAGATAAAATAAGGGAGATCAACTCAGCTGCTAAGATTGTACACGGACGCCCACTCGACTCTTGAGATCATCTGAGCGAGAGTCGCAGATCGGGTAAATACGGAAGTACCCATTGGACTCTCGAGATCATATGCTCGAGAGTCGCAGATTGGGTAAGTGCGGGACGCCCATCCGACTCTCGAGATCATCTGATCATGAGTCGCAGATTGGGTAAGTGCGGGATGCCCATCCGACTCTCGAGGTCATCTGAGCGAGAGTCACAGGATTGATAAATCCACGAGCAGACCTTCTCGTAAGTCTTAGAAAGGTGTTACGTCTAAATGAGCGAGCAGTTGGACTCGCGACCATATTCCAACATGTGAACAACTTTTCCGCGGTGACACCTCTTAGCCTTCAGTACCAGCACCCGATTCTCGTCGAGCAGCTCATTCAATCCCTCTGCGATACCAAGCAGGGCTACACCCAGTTCGGTGGTTTCCGTCCCGTCGCCGTCTCCTTCCTTTTCGCCGGCTATGACTCCAACTACGGTTTCCAGCTCTACATGAGCGATCAGTGCTATTACTACGCCTACCAGCAGCCCGGATAGGTCGGGTTTGGGCTTATCTTCTCTTGTGGTTCCGAATCTCAAGGGATTGCTATCAAGGAACGTGATTGCCAAAAATAAGTCATCGGGTTAGATCTCGTCTCCAAGGATAAGGATCTTATCCCACGAAATCAGCGGCATCTCGGTATCGTACACAAAATCAGCGGGATCTCGATATCTTACGTAACAGATTGGGTCGCTCCAAATCTATATAAAGAGGTGACTCCATTAAGAGAAAGGTACACAATATTCAATCTCTGGCCTGTTTTTGCCTGGTTGTTCTCTTTCTTGCTTCGGCCTGACTTAAGCTTCGGAGGGCTAACGGCTGGACGCCAGCCACCCTTAGTTGCTTTCTGTCTTCTTTCAGGTCCGGCGGAGGAAGTTATCTGTTGGAGAGAAGGTGAACGTCCGGAGGATCCAGTTACAAAATCTGACGTTAACACTATATAGTAAGCCCAGAACACATCTGTAAGTCAAAGTGACCAATCCTTACGATCGGAGTTTACTGTTTTCTCTAAGATATATTTGATTTTCCTTTTGGATATCTTAGCTTGTCCACTTATTTGTGGGTGATAGGGAGTGCTCACTTTGTGATTGACGCCATATTTCTTCATTAAAGCTTTAAACGGGTGGTTACAAAAATGAGATCCCCCATCGCTTATAATGACTCGAGGTGTTCCAAATCGGGAAACGATATTTTCTTTTAAGAAACGAATGATTGTTTTGCAGTTATTGTTTTGGCATGGAATCACCTCAACCCATTTTGAAACATAATTGACGGCAAGCAAAATATATAAATTTCCAAAAGAAGATGGGAATGGACCCATGAAATCGATGCCCCAACAATAAAAAATTTCGATTGGTTAGATGGGATTGAGTGGCATCATATTTCTACGGGATATTCCTCCTAATTTCTGATAAGGCTCGCATGTTTTGCAAAACTCATGGGTATCCTTGAACATAGTAGGCCAATAAAACCTACATTGCAGAATTTTGGTTGTGGTCTTCTTAGCTGAAAAGTGGCCACCACAAGCATGTGAATGACAAAAGGATATGATACTTTGTTACTCATTATCCGGCACACATCTCCTTATAATTTGATCAGGACAGTACTTAAATAAGTACGGGTCGTCCCATAGAAATTTTCTTAGCTTGTTGAAGAACTTATCTTGATTTTTCCAATATGCCGAAATTGTACCTATAGTAAGATAGTTAGCAATATCCGCATACCATGGCGATTGGGAGACTTTAAAAATTTCTTCATCAGGGAACATGTCATTGATCGCGGTCTTCTCAGGGGAATTGGTGAGAACAAGTCTAGAAAGATGGTCAGCCACAACATTTTCTACTCGCTTTTTGTCTCATATTTCTATGTCAAATTCTTGGATTAGGAGGATCCATCTTAACAAGCGCGGCTTAGCATCCTTCTTAGAGAAAAGGTTCTTAAGCGCTGCATGGTCGGTGAATATGATGATCTTGGATCCGATCATGTAGGACCTAAACTTGTCTAAAGCAAAAACTACGGCTAAAAGTTCTTTTTCTGTAGTAGTGTAGTTTGCTTGAGCTAAGTTTAAGGTTCTACTTGCATAATAGATAACACATGGCTTCTTCTCTTTTCTTTGGCCTAACACAGCTCCAATAGCGTAGTCGCTCACATCACACATGATTTCAAAAGAAAGGCTCCAATCAGGTGGTTGCATTATGGGAGCACATGTCAACATACCTTTAAGTTTTACAAAGGCATTTTGACAATCCTCATTCCACTCGAATGAGTTTTCCTTTTTAAGGAGGTTACATAAAGGATAAGAGAGTGAACTAAAGTCCTTCATGAACCATCTATAGAATCTGGCGTGTCCTAGAAAGGACCGCACATCTCGTACGCTCTTAGGTGGTGGAAGGTTAAAGATAAGTTCGATTTTAGCCTTGTCCACCTCAATTCCATTTCGTGAGATGATGTGACCAAGGACAATTCCTTTTTGAACCATGAAATGACATTTCTCCCAATTCAACACGAGGTTTTTTTCTTCACATCTTTTTAAAACATTTTTTAAGTGCACAAGGCACTCATCAAAGTTACAACCAAATATCGAGAAATCGTCCATGAAGACTTCAAGAATCGTCCCCACCATATCAGAAAAAATACTCAACATACATCGCTGAAAAGTGGCAGGAGCATTGCATATCCAAAATGCATCCTTCTATAGGCAAAAGTGCCGAATGGACATGTGAATGTTGACTTCTCTTAGCCTTCTAGGGCGATCTCTATTTGGTTATACCCTGAATATCCATCAAGGAAGCAAAAATGGAAATGACCCGCCAACCTTCCTAAAATTTAATCAACAAATGGTAAGGGGAAGTGGTCTTTCCTTGTGACTATGTTTAGCTTCTTGTAGTCAGTGCACATTCTCCAACCAGTAGTGACTCTAGTTGGCACGAGTTCATTATTAGCATTGGTTACAATGGTTATTTCGAATTTCTTAGGCACCACTTGAGTTAGACTCACCCATTGACTATCGGATATTGTGTAGATGATACTCACATCCAATAGTTTCAACACCTTGGCCTTAACCACCTCCTTCATGTTTGGATTGAGGCGACTTTGTGGTTGCCTAGATATCTTCACATTCTCCTCAAGGTGTATGCGATGAGTATAAATCAGGGGGTTTATGCCTTTGAGATTCACAATTGACCATCCAATGACGCTCTTATGCTCTATTAGAGTGGCTATCAGCCTACTCTCTTGTTCCTCATCTAAGTGGGAAGAAATCACCACCGGATATGTCTCTTCTCGACCTAAATAAACATATTTCAAATCAGTGGGTAATGGTTTTATGGAGAGCTTCGGTGCTTTGATATTGAATGGAAGAGGCTTGTTCTCGCTTAAGGGCAAAGTCTCAAATGGGGCCTTCCATCTTTTACTATCAAGTACCAGCATAACATCCAAAATGGCATTCGTCTCTCGAACCATGTCATTATCAATATCATGAGAGTGGGCCAAACATGCCTCCAAAGGGTCGGAATAGAATGTCAAGAGTGATGTATCCTCCACGAATGATTTAATTAAATTAATTTCGTGGACCTCGTCATCAACTTCCCGTGGTTGTTTGTATAAATAAAAAATATTCAGCTTAAGTGTCATATTTCCAAATGACATTTGTACAAGTTCGTTTCTACAATTGATAATCACATTTGAAGTAGCTAGAAAAGGGCGGCCAAGTATGACGGGAATTTGAGCACCGGTACCTATCACAAGATGTGTATCTAAGACAATAAAATCCACTAGATAGTAAAATTTATCGACTTGGACTAAGACATCCTCAATCACCCCCTTGGTATACGAATAGATCTATCAGCAAGTTGGAGTGTGGTTTTGGTGTGTTTCAATTCACCTAACCCCAGTTGTTCATAGACCGAGTATGTGATGAGGTTAACACTTGCCCCTAAATCGAGTAAGGCTTGTTTGATCCGGTAGTCACCTATGATGCATGAGATGGTAGGGCTACCCGGATCCTTGTATTTTTGGGGCACCTCTTGTTTGATAATGGCGCTCAAATTCTTAGTCAAAAGTACGTTGTTATGAACATTGTGTTTCCTTTTACTATACACAATTCCTTCAGAAAATTGGCATAGGATGGTATTTGTTTTATAGCATCCAACAACGGAATGTTGATCTTCACTTGCTTAAAAACCTCTAAGATTTTCAGGTTTTTGTCTAAAGGTTTGGGTGAAATCAACCTTTGGGGAAAAGGGGCAACTGGCCTGTATTACCTTTCCAGTTCTTTCTCATGTGGAATGTTGTTCGGGCTATCATCCTTCTTGGAAATATCCGGATCATTAGGCTTTAGGGTCTCCACTGGATTAGATTTACCAATTGTTTTTCCACTCCTCAAGGTGGTGATAGCTTGAACATACTCCGTATGTTGGGAGGACGAGCTTAGGTCTTGTATCTCAAATTGGGTTCTTGGGTTAGGGAGAGGTTGGGCATAAACTGTGCCTTTCTCCCTAACACTAAGATGAGATTCAATTCTAACCATTTAGGTTTTCAAGTCACTAATGGCTTGAGATGAATTTTGATTGACTTTCAGTCACTAATGGTTGCAAGTAATGACGTAAAGTTCTAGGTCGAGGAACATTCTCAACCTCATTCTCTCGCATTTCGATTTCGCTTTGGCCTAGATTTTGATTGGTCACAGGGTTGGGTTGATTCTCAGTCATAGTGTTAGACAAAATTGGAGAGCCTAAACGTTTCTTAACACGTGGCTCCTTATCAATCCCTTCAACAATTCCCCCTTCACTAATAAGTCGGTTATTAGAATCCCGAACCCAATGTGGCATGCAAATCTCAGAAAAGTAAAAGATTAAAAAGGGTTAGAAAAACCTAATTGAAGTGATTGCTTTGACTCCTAGAATCCCTGCAAAAACAAAACAAAACAAAGCAAAACAAAACAAACAAACTAAGTTAGTAGGACTCCTAAAAATCTCATATAGAAACTATCTTCAAAAATTTTGTAAAAACCGTCAAAAGTCCCCAGCAGAGGCGCCGAAAACTTGTTCGCTTCCCCAAGTGTAGGGTTGCGATGTAGTAATAATTCGGCAGAGACCGAGATCATTCTCAGGGACTTGTTAGGAATTCACAAAATTACTTCTAATATTCTCTAATTGAGAGCTAACCAAACAGATTTCTAAAATTGAATGTAGATAAAATTTTTAAACTAAAAGTGAATGTCATCAATATAAAAGAGCACTAGGGGTCCAAGGATCCACTTGTAGCAATCCTTGATGCATAATTTGTTGTGGTTTCCCAATTACACAACTAGAATCGAAATCAAATCATATCTAGTTGGATGATAGAATGGTTGTAACATACAATTTGTCATATGTGTGATTTATATACATGATTCCCTCAATTCAAGTTCGGACTTGAGCACACTCAATTGCATTGGTCAATCCTAGTTCCAATAGATTAAGATCACAATCATAATCATCATTAAACTCTGTCACAAAGCATAATTAGATCATGATTTGAACTTCATTCAAATCACATATACAATCAACACATAATTTAGAATTTAGAACAAAAAGGTAGAACTTTGGTTTGAAGTTCCCACATGAAAATCCAAGTCTATAGCATATTGAATTTGATACCTCAGAGCGTACAGGTCTAGAACTGTGCAAAAAAAAATTAAGAACTAAAGCAATTCTTCCAAACATCCATGAGCAATCAGAAGATTAAGAAAAACTACTTAAAACTTTATTCAAACTTCTAAAAACCATTGTTCTTCAATAAATCCAACTTGAAACCAACACAAACGAATTAACACATCTTAGATTCACTACAATCTTTACCTCTTAGCCCTAGCTAAGAGGTTTAGCCGTTCATGATCCAAGGAAACATGAAAACAACTATGAACTAGAAAGCAACAAACTAGAGGGAGTTGTAGAACTCCGATTCCGTCCTTCTCCGCCTCCCACCTTCGTAGATCTCTTCTAGGATACCTTAGCTATGAGCCCTAGGTCCCCTTTTATAGTGGAGAGGCTCTACCGCCTCAGAATCTTCTAGATTTACGCACTTGAGCCTTAAAAATCGAAGCTTCAATGAGAAGCTGCTGAATTCCCGTGAAATACAAGTGGCCGATCAGTCTAAACCGGTCGGACTGGGCTGGCCGACCAGTCATGATCGGTCAGACTTATTATGTTTGGTGTCCAGAGAGGCAGAGAAGCATAGCCGTCCGGTCTTGATTGGTCATGGTCCTCTTAGCCAACCGGTCTTGATTGGTCATGGCCCTCTTGGACGACCGGTCATGACCAATCAGACTTGATTTTCTTCATTTTTCTTCTTTCTTTCTTCTTTCTTCGCTCTCCTTGCTTTCTTCTTTCTTCTTTGGCCCACCTTGGGTCTTCATCCAAGGGCTCTAAATGGATCTTTTTAGTCATCAATTGAGTGAAGTCCCTCTCATTCCTACAATCATAAAACCATGCATTAGAGTAGTCTTTAAGCTTGAAAACCATGCATAGTTGGCGATGAAATGAGGTTAAAATATACACATTTAGGCGCTTAACACACCCCCAACCAGCATTTTGCTAGTCCCGAGCAAAACATGCATAAAACAATTCATTCCTCCAAAACCCAACTCTCCTTCAGAAACTATGCTTCTATACACTTAAAGATATGTAAGTGCAAAAATCAGAAACACTTAGCGATGTAAATTGAAACCTTAAACTTTCAAGAACATAACAAGTACTCATATGGATTTTCCGCTGATTGATATCTAAATAGAAGAGTTTGAACAATTTAACCTAGTATGCTCAGTGAATGCTCATCTCATGGAAATTCGGGATTATCTTCTTCATAAATCAACTAAGGTATGGAATTCAAGGTGTACAGATCAACAACAAGCCTTTGACAAGAATTTGCCTTACCGTCCTTCCGACGGCTTTCACACTACTTTCCATTTCTGACTTTGGTTATGGGTAGACCATCCCCCGGTTGGTAATAGGTAGCCCTTTTCAGAATTTTTCACTATATTTTCAATCATTCCCATATTTTCATCCTTCCTTTCCTTTTCACATACATTAGATAGGATTTTTAGAAATCCGTATCTTTCGTTATTTTCCCATGGACAAGGATGGACAAAGTACTCTAGCTTGGTTCCTCAACACCTCAAATCCAAACTTAGCTAATTCACAAATCTAATAATCCTTTCAAAACATAAGAATCGTGTGAAGTGAACTAGGTGTAAAGATGTTCAAAATTTCTATCAATCATAAAAATAGAGGAATTTGCATACAAGACTAGTATCTTAGAGATTGTTCAAAGTATTCAACATCACTCACTTTGTCTTTCTTTTTCTTGTACTCACACCGTCCTGAATGTATAGAAACAAAGTTTTCTAATGGAGTTTGTTGAGCTCTCAATTGTGCATACTCTAGCCCCAATTCATCACTCATTATGTAAGGTTTTCATGATTTAAAGACTAATTTAATGCATGTGTTGTGATTGCAGGAATGAGAGTGGACTTCACCTAATAGGAGACCAAAAAGATCCCTTTAAGAGCCTTGGATGAAGACCCAAGGTGCGCCGAAGGAAGAATGAAGCAAAGAGAGAAGAAAAGAAGAAGGAAATGAAGAAGCAATGGCCAAGACCGGTCGTCCGACTAGTCAGCCAAGGGAGCCAGACCGGTCGGCCAACCCCTTGCATACGCTGGACGCAGGACCAAGACAAACCGATCGGTCAAGACCGGTTGGCCAGCCCAGTCCGACTGGTCAAGACCGGTTGCCCAATAGATTTGATGGCCCCTAGAGTACGTTGGACTGATGAGCAGGCAAGTTCGATCGGTCATGACCGGTCGGCCAGTCACTCAGACCGGTAGTTCGACCGGTCGGCCATGTGTTTAAAACAGAAACTTCTGTTTTTGGCGTCAAATTTCTCTGCGCATTGCGTAAGTTTACGCAAATTCGAAAAGATTCTGATGTTACGGAGCCTCCCCACTATAAAAAGACACCTAGGGATCGTTCCTAAGGTATCTTAGAAGGGTTTGAGCAAGGTGGGAGGCGGCGGAAGTGGATTTTGGAGTTCCACAGCTCCTTCTAGTTTGTTTCTCATTTTTCTACTTTTCTTAGTTGTTTCATGTTTCCTTGGATCATGAACGGCTAAACCTCTTAGCTAGGGCTAAGAGGTGAAGCTTGTAGTGAATCTAAGATGTTTTCAATTCGTTGAAGTTGGTTTTAAAGTTGGATTTCATGTTTATGAACAATGGTTTGAAGTTAATACAAGTTCCAAGTAGTTTTTCTTAGTCTTATGATGACTCATGGATGTTTGGGAGAATTGCTTGAGTTCTTAATGGTTGTGTGCTAGTCTAGACATGTATGATCCGAGGAATTGGAGTACGCTCTAGTACTATGATCTTCATGTGGGAACTTCCTACCAAAGTTTTACTTTTTTCTGAAAATCTGTGGTATGTGGGACTGTGCATGTGATTTGAATCAAGTTCAAATCATGATCTAGTTTTGTCTTGCGACAGGACTTAATGATGTTTATGATTGTGAACTTAGTCTATTGGAATTGGGACTGACCTATGCAATTGAGTATGCTCGTCCTAGCTTGCATTGAGTGAATCATGTACATTGGTTTTACATATGGCAGATCGTTGGTTTAACTGCTTTATCATCCAACTAGATAGATCCTAATTTCGATTCTAGTTGAGAAAGTGAGAAACCACAGCGAATTGAGCATCAAGGATTGCTACAAGTGGATCCTTGAATCCCTAGTGCCTTTTTATAATTGTTTACTTCAGTTTAGTTCAACATTGCTACTTACATCAATCTACTACAAATCTGGTTGTTAGCTTCTCAATAGAAACTATTGGATGTGTTTGTGAATTCTTCCATAAGTCCCTGTGGATCGACCTCGGTCTTACCGAGATTATTACTACATCGCAATCCTACACTTGGGGAAGCGAACAGGGTTTTAAATTTTTAGAAAAAATTTGAAAAATCTTCTTCATGTTGCTCGAGATGTTACAAAACACTATATTAATCATAGTGATCCCACACCCCCAACCAAATCTTGCATTATCCTTAATGTAAAAGATATGTAATAGACAAAACATGAGAGCAATGATAAAATAAAGGGAGTGAGGAATGAGAGTACCTGAGAGAACAAAAACTGAAATTCAACCTCCTAACAAACCTATGAAAAAGAAAACCAAAAGCAACAAAATCCTAATCCTAACTACTCTATACCTCCATCAAACTAGGAGATCAAATATCCTAATATACAGGAACAGTCAAAGGTATGGGCATACCTTCTGAAGGAAAATTCTCAAAGAACAGATTTAGGTGTTGACCATTTGCTTTAAAGATATTATCGTTCCTTATATTCAACAACTCGATAGTCCCATATGGACAAACATTTTTCACAATGAAAGGACCGGTCCATCGAGATCTCAATTTTCCTGAAAATAAATGTAACTGAAAATTATACATAAGTTGATCGTGAAGGTCTTACGAAGGATGTTCTTATCATAGAATACCTTCGTCTTGTTCTTGTAAATTCTCGCATTTTCATATGCCTCATTCCGGAGTTCCACAAGTTCATTCAATTGAAGTTTGCGCAACAAGCTTACTTTGTCAGAATTAAAATTCATCTTCTTTATCGCCCAATATGCCCTATATTCCAACTCCACGAGCAAGTGGCAAGCTTTCTCATAGACAAGTCTACAGGGAGACATTCCAATGGGGGTCTTGAAAGTGGTATGGTAAGCCCAGAGTGCATCGCTAAGTCTAAGTGACCAATCTTTGCGATCAGGGTTCACTGTTTTCTCCAAAATATGTTTAATTTTTCTGTTGGATATCTCAGCTTGTCCACTTGTTTGTGGGTGATAGGGAGTGCTCACCTTGTGATTACGCCATATTTTTTCATTAAAGCTTTAAACAGGCGGTTAGAAAAATGAGACCCTCCATCGCTTTTAATGACACGAGGTGTTTCAAACCAAGAAAAGATATTTTCTTTTAAGAAACGAATGACCATTTTATGGTTATTGTTCCTACATGGAATTGCCTCGACCCATCTTGAAACATAATCGATGGCAAGAAAGATATATAAATTTTCGAAAGAATATGGGAATTGACCAATGAAATCGATGCCCTAACAATAAAAAATTTTGATTGGTAAGATGGGATTGAGGGGCATCATATTTCTACGGGATATTCCTCCCAATTTCTGACAAGGTTCACACGCTTTACAAAACTCATGGGTATCTTTGAACATTGTGGGCCAATAAAACCCACGTTGCAGAATTTTGGCTGTGGTCTTCTTAGCCGAAAAGTGGCCACCACACGCCTGAGAACGACAAAAGGAGATGATACTTTGTTGTTTATCATCCGACACACATCTCCTTATGATTTGATCAGGACAATACTTGAATAAGTACGGATCGTCCCATAGGAATTTGTTCACCTCATTGAAGAACTTATCCTTATCTTGCTTTTTCCAATGTGTCAGAATTGTACCTGTAGCAAGATAGTTAGCAATGTCCGCATAACATGGCAAATGGGAGACTTTAAAAAGTTGTTCATCAGGGAACATGTCATTGATTGCAGTCATCTCAGGAAAATCGGTGAGAACAAGTCTAAAAAGATGGTCAGCAACTACGTTTTCTGATCCTTTCTTATCACGTATTTCTATGTCAAATCTTGGAGTAGGATGATTTATCTTAACAAGCGTGGCTTAGCATCCTTCTTAGAGAGAAGTGTTGAGCTCTTAATTGTGTATATTCTAACCCCAATTCATCACTCATTATGCATGGATTTCATGATTTAAAGACTAATCTGATGCATGGATTTGTGATTGTAGGAATGAGAGGGAGACTTCACTAATTCATAGCTAAAAGAGTCACTTTGTATGCATTGAAGATCAATAGAACAAGTGCCAAAAGGTGGAAGAAAGAAGCAAGAAAGAAAGAGAAGAGATGAAGAAGAAAATCTGAAATTTTGTTCTTAGACCTGTCTGTAGACCGGTCGCTAGACCGGTCGCCAGACTGGTCGCCAGACAGGTCTACAGTGTATTTTTGGACTATTTTTCTCCTCTTAGACCGGTTGCTAGACCGGTCGCCAGACAGGTCGAGAGTAGTCCAGAAACACAAAACTCACTAGACTGTTTTTAAGGTTTTGAGACCGGTCGTGCGACCGGTCGTCTAGGAGCTCAGACCGGTCATGCAACCGGTCGTTAGCGTAACAGAGCTTGTGCGTGAAGGTCCGATTTTCTCTGCACAATTGCGTAATTACTTGCGCAATCTGGAATCTTCTGCGCCAATCTATAAAAGGGACTTCTCCTCTTCATACCAAGGCATGCTAGGACGTGGGGATCATCAAGGAAGCTTAGGAGACGGATTCTACTTCAAGTTTTCCTAGTTTTTCTTCCTGTTTTAGTTGTTTTTATGTTTTTGAGGCTTCTAGTTTAAGGATGTTAGAGATGAACTAAAACCTCTTAGTTAGGGCTAAGAGGTGAAGCTTTTGATTTGTTTTTGATGGATTGATGCAACCTAGGTTTCCTTTTTATGTTTTAATTGAAGAATTTAGTTCAATATGAGTTTGAATCAAGTACTAATTTGGCTTTACTTTGACCCCTTGATGACTCCGGACTCATGTGATTCTTAGTGATTCTAAACTTAGTAGCTTATCTTCTGAGCATTGGTTATGCTTGTGTAGTTCATTAATCTATCATCGACTCCGGGCATGGTAGACCCTTTGATTGCCTTGTGTACAATGGCTTGATCTTCATGTGGGAACTCATTCAACTAAAGTTCTTATCTTTTCTTATAATCTGAAATAGTTGTTTGCTGATTGATTTTGATTTAATTAGAGTTCTAATCATTGGTTATAGTCAAGTCTAGTGACAGGATTTGATGAAAGCTATGGTTGTGAATCTCAACTAGATTGGAAAGAGGCTTGGCTTGCACAATTGAGTGTGCCCAAGGCTTGAGCATTGTTGTGGAAATCGAATCAATGAATGAGCAACTGTTTTAGATAATTGTTGATTGAACCGCTCTATATTCCGATCGGATAGAGATATGAATTCGATTCCGATTGAGTTATGAGAGACCTAGTTGTATTGATGCATTGAAACTTATCAAAAGTGGATCCTTGGCGCTCTAATGCCTTTTCAGATTGATATTAGCTTACACTTTCACTGTTTAAACTCAATTCACTATTTTCCAGCTTTAGTTCTTAATATGATCTTAATTATTAGTTATTTTAGACAAATTCTGAGAATACCCATTTATAAATCTCTGTGGGAACGATACTCAGTCTTTCCGAATTATTACTACTTCGCAACCCTACACTTGGGGAGTGAACAAGAAGGTACTTAAGCATGGCATGGTCGGTGAATATGATAATCTTGGATCCGATCAAGTAGGACCTAAACTTGTCTAAAGCAAAGACTACGGCTAAAAGTTCTTTTTCTGTAGTAGTATAGTTTGCTTGAGTTGAGTTGAAGGTTCTAGTTGCGTAGTACATGACGCATGGCTTCTTCTCTTTTCTTTGGCCTAACACAGCCCCAATAGCATAGTCACTTACATCACACATGATTTTAAAAGGAAGGCTCCAATCAGGTGGTTGCATTATGGGAGCACATGTCAACATACCTTTAAGTTTGTCAAAGGCATTTTGACAATCCTTATTCCACTCGAATGAGTTTTCCTTTTGAAGGAGGTTACATAAAGGACGAGAGAGTGAACTAAAGTCCTTTATGAACTGTCTATAGAATCCGGCATGTTGTAAAAAGGACTGCACATCTCGTACGCTATTGGGGGGTGGAAGGTCAGAGATAAGATCAATTTTAATCTTGTCCACCTCGATTCCATTTTGTGAGATGATGTGACCAAGGACAATTTCTTTTTGAACCATGAAATAACATTTCTCCCAATTCAACATGAGGTTCTTTTCTTCACATCTTTTTAAAACAGTTTTTAAGTGCACAAGGCATTCATCAAAGTTATAACCAAATACCGAGAAGTCGTCCATAAAGACTTCAAGAATCGTCCCCACCATATCAGAAAAAATACTCAACCTACAACGCTAAAAAGTGGAAGGGGCATTGTATAGTCTAAATGTCATCCTTCGATAGGCAAAAGTGCCGAATGGACATGTAAATGTTGTCTTCTCTTGGTCCTTTAGGGCAATCTCTATTTGGTTATACCCTGAATACCTATCAAGGAAGCAAAAGTGAGAATGACCCACCAACCTTTCTAAAATTTAATCAACAAATGGTAAGGGGAAGTGGTCTTTCCTTATAACTGTGTTTAGCTCTTTGTAGTCAATGCACATTCTCCAACCGGTAGTGACTCTGGTTGGCATGAGTTCATTGTTGGCATTGGGTACGATCGTTATTCCGGATTTCTTAGGCACCACTTGAGTTGGACTCACCCATTGACTATCGGATATTGGGTAAATGATACCTACATCCAATAGTTTCAACACCTCGGCTTTAACCACCTCTTTCATGTTTGGATTGAGGCGTCTTGTGGTTACCTAGATGTCTTCACAATCTCTTCAAGGTGTATGTGATGAGTATAAATCAGGGGGTCTATGCCTTTGAGATCCGCAATTGACCATCCATTGACGCTTTTATGCTCTATTAGAGTGGCTATCAGCCTCCTCTCTTGTTCCTCATCCAAGTGGGAAGAAATCACCATCGGATATGTCTCATCTCGACCTAAATAAATATATCTCAAATCAGTGGGTAATGGTTTTAGGTCGAGCTTCTGTGCCTTGATATTAGATGGAAGCGGCTTGTTCTCGCTTAAGGGCAAATGCTCAAATGGTGCCTTCCATCTTTTATTATCAAGTACCGGCATAGAATCAAAAATGGCATCCATCTCTCTTATCATGTTATCATCAATCTCATGAGAATGGGCCATGCATGCCTCTAAGGGGTCGGAATAGAATGTCAGGAGGGATGTATCTTCTACGAATGATTCAATCATATTTATTTTGTGGACCTCGTCATCAACATCCCGTGGTTGTTTACATAAATCAAAGATATTCAGTTCGAGTTTCATATTTCCAAAGGACATTTGTACCAGCCCGTTTCTACAATTGATAATCAAATTTGAAGTGGCTAAGAAAGGGCGGCCAAGTATGACAAGAATTTGAGCACCGGTTCTAATTACAGGATGTGTATCCAAGACAATAAAATCTACTGGATAGTAGAATTTATCGACTTGGACAAGGACATCTTCAATCATCCCTCTCGGTATACGAATAGATCTATCAACGAGTTGAAGTATGGTTTTGGTAGGTTTTAATTCACCTAACCCAAGTTGTTCATAGACCGAGTATGAGATGAGGTTAACACTTGCCCTAAGATCAAGTAAAGCTTGTTTGATCCGGTAGTCACCTATGATGCATGAGATGGTAGGACTACCTGGATCCTTGTATTTTTGGGGCACCTGTTGTTTAATAATGGCGCTCAAATTCTTAGTCAAAAGTACTTTGTTGTGAACATTGTGTTTCCTTTTGACTGTACATAATTCCTTCAGAAATTTGGCATAACATGGTATTTGTTTTATAGCATCCAACAAAGGAATGTTGATCTTCACTTGCTTAAAAACCTCTAGGATTTTCAGATTTTTATCTAAAGGTTTGGGTGAAATCAACATTTGGGGAAATGGAGCAACCGGCTTGTATTGCCTTTTCGATTCTTTCTCATGTGGAGTGTTGTTCAAGATATCATCCTTATTGGCTATTTTCGGATCATTGGGCTTTAGGGCCTTCACCGGATTGGATTTATCAATTGTTTTGTCACTCCTCAAAGTGGTGATAACTTGAACATGCTCTATATTTTGGGAGGATGGGCTGAGGTCTTGTATCTCAAATTGGGTTCTTGGGTTAGGGAGAGGTTGGGCAGGAAGTGTGCCTTTCTTCCTAACACTAAGATGAGATTCAACTCTAGCCAATGAAGTTTTCAAATCATTGATGGCTTGAGATGAATTCTGATTGAATTTTAGTTGTTCTTGCATGAACCCATTGATTTTGTGAGAATTATTCTTGTTGTACTCAGCTTGGGTCAAGACGAATGTACCCAATATTTCCTCAATCGTAGCTTTTGGGTTATTGTTTGCATTCTCTGATGGCTTATTCGTCCAACTGAAATTGGGATGATTCCTTCAACCCGAATTATACATGTTCGAATTTGGATTTCTAAATGGTCATTGATAATTATTTGTGGCATTTGATTGTTCTTGTAGAACTTCTTGGAACGCAGAGATTGTAGGACAATCCTATGTTGCATGTTGGTTACCGAAACAAATTCCACAAATATTCTTAACTTCCTTAGTCTTTTCTCCCTTCCCTAATTCCATGGCATCAACTTTTCTTGCGAGGCTAGCTACACGTGCACTTATGTTGTCTTCTTCGGAGAGGACATAGATTCCTTCCTTTCTTCTTTGTTGGCTTATCTTAGGACTTGTTGGTTTATTTGTATCGCAAGATTGTGCATTCTCAGCTAAGATATCAAAATAGTCACATGCTTCCTCGGCTTCCTTATTCATGAATTCTCCATTGCACATCATCTCTACGAATTGGCGCATGGGTGAAGTAAGTCCTTCATAGAAAAAGCTTATTACCCGCCAAATTTCATCGCCATGATGTGGGCATATATCTAGTAAGTCTTTGAACCTCTCCCAACATTGGAAGGTCTCATCCTCTTTTTGAGCAAAATTCATGTTTAGGCACCTCAACATGTTTGTTTTATGAGTAAGGAAAAACATTTTAATAAACTCCATAGTCATCTCAATCCATGTGCCAATTGATCTTGGCCTTAATGCATGAAGCCAAGCCTTAGCCTTATCTTTAAGAGAAAAAGGAAATAACCTAAGTCTCACAACATGATCAGATACGTTTGCAAAGTGCAACGTGGCTATCACCTCATCGAATTCCTTAAGATGTTGATATGTACTTTCAATGTCTAAACCAAGGAACTTGGGAAGGAGTTGGATTACTCCCGATTTTATATTAATATTCCCTGCATTGTGTGGAAAAATTATGCATGAGGGAGTACTCGCTCTTTCAGGTTGCAAGTAATCATGTAAAGTTCTAGGTCGAGGAACATTCTCAACCTCATTCTCTCCCGTTTCGGTTTAGTTTTGGACTAGATTTTGATTGGCCATAGGGTTGGGTTGATTCTTAGCCATACTGTCAGACAAAATTGGAGAGTCTAAACGTTTCTTAGCACGTGACTCCTTATCAATCCCTTCAACAATTCCCCCTTCACTAATGAGTCGGTTATTAGAATCCTGAACCCAATGTGGCATGCAAATCTCAGAAAAGTAAAAGATTAAAAAGGGTTAGAAAAACCTAATTGAAGTGACTACTTTGACTGCTAGAATCCCTACAAAAATAAAACAAAATAAAACAAATAAACTAAGTTAGTAAGACTCCTAAAAATCTCAAATAGAAACTATCTTCAGAAATTTTGTAAAAACCATCGAAAGTCCCCGGCAGAGGCGCCAAAAACTTGTTTGCTTCCTCAAGTGTAGGGTTGCGGTGTAGTAATAATTTGGTAGAGACCGAGATCGTTCTCAGGGACTTGTTAGGAATTCACAAAATTACTTCTAATATTCTCTAATTGAGAGCTAACCAAACAGATTTCTAAAATTGAATGTAGATAGAATTCGTAAACTAAAAGTGGATGTAATCAATATAAAAGAGCACTAGGGGTCAAAAGGATCCACTTGTAGCAATTCTTGATGCATAATTCGCTGTGGTTTCCCAATTACACAACTAGAATCGAAATCAAATCCTATCTAGTCGGATGATAGAGCGGTTGTAACATACAATCTGTCATATATGTGATTTATATACATGATTCCCTCAATTCAAATTAGGACTTGAGTACACTCAATTGCATAGGTCAATCCTAGTTCCAATAGATTAAGATCACAATCATAATCATCATTAAACTATGTCACAAAGCATAATTAGATCATGATTTGAACTTTATCCAATTCACATACACAATCAACACATAATTCAGAATTTAGAACAAAAAGGTAGAACTTTGGTTTGAAGTTCCCACATGAAAATCCAAGTCTAAAGCATATTGAATCCGATTCCTCGAAGTGTACAGGTCTAAAACTGTGTAAAACAATTAAGAACTAAAGAAATTCTTCCAAACATCCATGAGCAATCATAAGATTAAGAAAAACTACTTAGAACTTTATTCAAACTTCTAAAAACCATTATTCTTCAATAAATCCAACTTAAAACCAACACAAACGAATTAACACATCTTAGATTCACTACAAGCTTCACCTCTTCGCCTTAACTAAGAGGTTTAGCCGTTCATGATCCAAGGAAACATGTAAACAACTAAAAACATGAATTAGAAAGCAACAAACTAGAGGGAGTTGTAGAACTCTGATTCCGTCCTTCTCCTCCTCCCACCTTCATAGATCTCTTCTAGGATGCCTTAGCTATGAGCCCTAGGTCCCCTTTTATAGTGGAGAAGGCTCTACCGCTTAAGAATCTTCTAGATTTATGCAACACTTATGCACTTACACCTCAAAAATTGGAGCTTCAATGAGAAGCTGTTGAATTCCCGCGAAATACAAGTGGTCGACCGGTCTTGACCGGTCGGACCCTTTCTGTGGAGTGTCCAGTGTACAGGAGTGGGGGAGCAGATGTTGAGCTCTTAATTGTGCATATTCTAAACCCAATTCATCACTCATTATGCATGGTTTCATGATTTAAAGACTAATTTAATGCATGGATTTGTGATTGTAGGAATAAGAGAGAAGATTTATCAATTGAAGACTTAAAGATACTATTTATAAGCATTGAAGATCACAAGATTATGCATGAAAGGATGGAAGAAAAAAGTTAAAGGAGAGAAGAAAGAAGACTGAAAAATATACTTAAGACCGGTCGTCCATAGCCCAGGACCGGTTGTCCGACTGGTCCGAGCACTCAACAGAAGAGGCCACATTGCCAAACTTCACTAAACCAGTTAAGACCACTCGTACGACCGGTCGTTCACCACTCAGACCGGTAGTCCGATCGGTCGGGCGCTCAACATAGGAAGATGAAAACTCTCTGGACAGTTTTTGCAGTTTTGAGATTGGTCGTACGACCGGTCGTCCAGGAGCTCAGACCGGTCGTGCGACCGGTTGGCAGCATAACAGAGCTTGTCCGTGAAGCTTCAATTTTCTCTGCGTAATTGCGTAATTCCTTGCGCAATCGGGAATCTTCCGCCCCAATCTATAAATAGGACTTCTCTTCTTCATATCCGGGCATGCTAGGACGTGGGGATCATCAAGGAGGCTTAGGAGATGGATTCTACTTCAAGTTTTCCTAGTTTTTCTTCTAGTTTTAGTTGTTTTTATGTTTTTGAGACTTTTAGTTCAAGGATGTTAGAGATGAACTAAAACCTCTTAGCTAAGGCTAAGAGGTGAAGCTTTTGATTTGTTTTTGATGGATTGATGCAACCTAAGTTTCCTTTTTTATGTTTTAATTGAAGAATATAGTTTAATATGAGTTTGAATCAACTACTAGTTCAGTTTTACTTTGATCTCTTGATGACTCCGGGCTCATGTGATTCTTAGTGATTCTAAACTTAGTACCTTATCTTTTTTGCATTGTTTATGCTTGTGTAGTTCATTGATCTATCATCGACTCCGGGCATGATAGACCCTTTGATTGCCTTGTGTACAATGGCATGATCTTCATGTGAGAACTCATTCAACTAAAGTTCTTATCTTTTGTTATAATCTAAAATAGTTGTTTGCTGATTAATTTTGATTTAATTAGAGTTTTAATCATTGGTCGTAATCAAGTCTAGTGACAGGATTTGATGAAAGCTATGGTTGTGAATCTCAACTAGATTGGAAAGAGGCTTGGCCTATACAATTGAGTGTGCCCAAGGCCTGAGTATTATTGTGGCAATCGAATCAATGAATAAGCAACTGTTTTAGATAATTGTTGATTGAACCGCTCTATATTCCGATCGGATAGAGATATGAATTCGATTCCGATTGAGTTATGAGAGGCCTAGTTGTGTTGATGCATTGAAACTTATCAAAAGTGGATCCTTGGCGCTCTGGTGCCTTTTTAGATTGATATTACCTTTCATAAATCACTGTTTAAACCCAAATCACTATTTTTCAGTTTTAGTTCTTAATAAGATCTTGATTATGCATTTTTTTGGATAAATCCTGCGAATGCCCATACATAAATCTCTGTGGGAACGATGCTCGGTCTTTCCGAATTATTACTACATCGCAGCCCTACACTTAGGGAAGCGAACAAGTTTTTAGCGCCATTGCCGGGGATTTCTATGCTGTATTTTTAGAATTTGCCGAGATAGCTTTTAGTTGAGATTGTGTTAAGATAGATTTAGAATTTGTTTTGTTTTCTTGGCTAAATTTTCTTTTAATATCAGAACACTAACTTAGTTTGTTTTGATTTTACAGGATTCTAACATAGATCTACAATTCAGGTTCTATCCTTCTAACCCCTCTTACTATAGATTGTTTCAGATTTCTTTTTTAGAATCTAGATTAGATTTTAGTTTTTTGTTGAGTGGTTCATGCCCAAGTGGGTTCATGATCACACTCGGAGATTGTTACGTGACAGAGTAATTGTGGAAGGGATTGATAGAGCGCCTCGTGCTAGAAAATGTCAAAATTTTTCTGAAATCACTAGAGAGATGGCTGAAAATCAACCAAATCAAGGGGCTAATCAACATCAAAATCAAGCCCAAAACTTTACTGAATTGGATAAGAATGAAGTGGGGGATGTACCTCAACCTAGAACCTTACGTGACTTTTTATAACCTGCTAGGACGAGTACTCCCTCTTGTATAATTTTCCCTCACAATGTGGAAAATATTAATTTTAAACCGGAGTTGATTCAACTTCTTCCTAGATTCGATGGACTCGACTCTGAAAGTGCTTATCTACACATTAAAGAGTTCGAAGAGGTTATCGCCATAATAAACTATGACAATGTAACTAAGGATACTGTAAAACTCAAATTATTTCCTTTTTCCTTGAAAGAGAAGGCCAAATCGTGGCTACATTCCTTAAGGCCAAGGCCTATTGGGACATGGGCTGAGATGACTCGAGAGTTTCTAA
The DNA here is from genome assembly GCA_003013855.2 of Liriodendron chinense. Taxonomy (NCBI): domain Eukaryota; kingdom Viridiplantae; phylum Streptophyta; class Magnoliopsida; order Magnoliales; family Magnoliaceae; genus Liriodendron; species Liriodendron chinense. The sequence goes on along the minus strand of ML058510.1, from coordinate 5,312,173 downwards.
AAAAATTCTTCTCTACTCATCGAACCAATGCACTAAGGAGGGCCATAATGAACTTCGCTAAAAAAGAAGATGAAACCTTTTTCCAATGTTGAGAAAGGTATAATGAGCTAATAAACGCTTGCCCACATCATGGCTATGAACGGTGGAGGTTGATTAGTTTCTTCTATGATGGATTAAACTCAACCATGCGCCAATTTGTGAAAATGATGTGCAATGGGGAGTTCATGAACAAGGAAACGGAGGAAGCTTGGGATTATTTTGACATGTTGGCTGAAAACACACAATCATGGGATACATCTAAGCCGACTAGTTTAAAACAACCCCAAGCCAAGGAAAATGGAGAAATTTACGTTTTAAATGAGAAAGATGATCTAGGTTCTAGAGAGGCTAATCTTACACGAAAGGTCGAGAAGATAGAATTAAGAAAAGTAGACACAACCCAACAAAGGGGGACTGTTGAAACTATTTGTGGTATTTGTGCTTCTAATGTACATCAAACACCAAATTGTCCAACAATTTATGCGTTTCGAGAACTTTTATATGAACAATCGAATGCTTTGAATAGTTATCAACGACCTTTTTGTACTCCAAATCCAAACACGAACAATTCTAGTTGGAGGAACAACCCTAACTTCAATTGGGCGAATGGAACCAACCAAAGTAATCCTCAAAAGGGGCCCCGAATGCAAATTCTTATGGCCCACCTCAAATGCCTATAGAGGATACATTAAAAGCATTTATGGAAGGTCAAGCTCAAATAAATCAATCCAACCATACGATAATGCTTGAGCTTAAAAATTCGGTGGAGGAAATCAAGGCTCGCTTAAACGCAAGGGAAGGGATTCTTCCTACCCAACCCCTACCTAATCCGAAATCACAATGCGAAACAAGCGTGCCTAGTTCCTCTAACCAACACATGGAACATGTTAAGGCCATCACCACTCTTAGAAGTGGTAAAACTATTGAAAAATCCAATCTGGTGAAGGTCTCAGCGCCTAATGATCTGGTATCTTCCAAAGAGGATGATGGACCTAACACCGCCATGAATGAAAAAGAGCCATTAAAAGAATACAGGCCCGTTGCTCCATTTCCTCAACGCTTGATTTTAACCAAACCTCAAGATAAATATCAAGAATTTTTAGAGGTTTTTAAGAAAGTCAAAATCAACATCCCATTGTTGGATGCTATTAAACAAATACCGTCATATGCTAAATTTTTAAAAGACCTTTGCACGGTGAAAAGAAAAATACATGTACAAAAGAAGGCATTTTTTGCAGAGAATGTAAGTGCCATTATAAATCACAGGATGCCTAAGAAATACAAAGATCCCGGTAGTTCGATAATATCATGCGTAATTGGAGACTACCGGGTGAAACATGCTTTACTTGATCTAAGAGTAAGTGTGAACTTACTACCCTTCTCGGTCTATGAACAATTGGGTTTAGGTGAATTAAAACCCACCAAAACCTCATTACAACTTGCTGACCGATCGATTCGTATTCCGAGAGGGGTGATTGAGGATGTTCTTGTCCAAGTTGACAAGGTCTACTACCCGGTGGACTTTATTGTCTTGGACACACGACCCATGGTTAATATTAGCCCTCAAATTCCTGTCATACTTGGCCGCCCAATCCTAGGTACATCAAACGCTATCATCAATTGTAAGAGTGGGGTCATATAAATGTCTTTTGGCAATATGACGATTAAGTTAAATGCTTTCAATATTGACAACCAACAAGAGGATGAAGATGAGGAGGTCCACAAAATAAATATGCTCAATTCTATTGTGGAAGATGAGTCCCTTCACCTTTTTACTTTGGGCACGTAAACGAAGACATGACTTACTCCCTCGATAAGAACGATGATGTGATAGGGGATATGGTCACACCTTTAGAGTCGGTATCGGCATATGACGTTAGCCGAGAGAAGGATGTGGAAACAACACTTTGTTGTGCTGAGAAATCAATTCATATTTCCACACCTCTGTGGATCATGCATACCGAACTCTACCAACCCTGGGATGATCCATACTTGCAATATCAATGCCCAGGAAAATCTGAATGGAGACATCTTTTCTGACAAATATGATGTTGTCTCCTCTTATACATGTGGTGAAAACATTAAGGAACCCGCTGAAATTCCTTTTTGGGATTTTCAGTGGCTTATCTGGATCACTCACACACATGTATATTGTAAAGCATGATATTAGATGACTTTATTGCAAAACCTGTTGATCCATCTAATGATTCTGCTTGACTTTATGCTTTTGGACGAGTCGTTGGGATTAACCTCCTAGTCTGACAGAGGATGATTTTAAATAGTTTTCCTAGAATGATATCCCATTAGGATTTGCTTTGATCAGTCGATTTAGTTGTGAAGTAATCCATCTCCAAAAGCTAATCTTGCCACGAAATATATTCCGCAAGTGATTCCCTCGTTCTCACTCCCTTTATTTTGTCATTGCTCTCATGTGTTGCATTCATTGTATAGTTTTTACATTAAGGACAATGTAAAGTTTTGGTTGGGGGGTGAGAGATTCCTTAGATGAATCTACTAGCTTTTGTGACATTTAGAGCAATGATGTAGAAATTTTTTGATTTTTCTAAAATTCAAAATTCTTTTGGAAAACTTTGCTTCTATGCATTCAAGATGATATGAGTATAAGAAGAGGAGATACGAAGTGAGTGATCTTGCAAGCTTTGAACTTCCCTTAATATAATGGTTTTATATGTGAATTCCCCTATTTATATGATTGATAGAAAATTTGAACACTTTTACACCTAGTTCATATTACACGATTTGAAAGGATTTGAAAGGATTATGTGATTTATGGATTGGCTAGACATAGATTTGAGGTGTTGAGGAACCAAGCTGGGGTACTTTGTCCATCCTTGTCCATGGGAAAATAACGAAAGATATGGATTTCTAAAAATCCTATCTAATGTAAAAGAAAAAGGAAAATGAAGGATGAAAATTGGGAATGATGGAGAATATGGTGGAAAATTTCGAAAAGGGCTACCTATTACCAACCGGGGGATGGTCTACTTGTAACCAAAGCCGAAAATGGGACATAGTGTGAAAGAAGTCGGAAGGACGATAAGGCAAATCTTGTCATAGGCTTGTTGTTGCTCTTTACACCTTGAGATCTATAGTTTAGTTGATCTATAAAGAAGATAATCCAGGAAACTCATGAGATGAACTTTCACTATGCACACTAGGTTGAATTTGTTCGAGTTCTTCTATTTATCAATCAATCAGTGGGAATTTCATATGGACACTTATTATGTTTTGAGAGTTTAAGTTTTCAACCTCTATCACCTAATTTTTCTAATTTTTACACTTGTGTGTCTTAGGATGTATAGAAGAATAGTTTCTAAAGGAGAGTTGGGTTTTTTTAGAATGAAACTTGTTTCACGCATGTTTTGCTCGGGACTAGCAAAATGCTGGTTGGGGTGTGTGTTGAGCTCTTAATTGTGCATATTCTAACCCCAATTCATCACTCAGTATGCATGGTTTCATGATTTAAAGACTAATCTAAAGCATGGATTCGTGATTGTAGGAATAAGAGAGAAGATTTATCAATTGAAGATTTAAAGACACTATTTATAAGCAATGAAGATCACAAGACTATGCATGAAAGGACGGAAGAAAGAAGTTAAAGGAGAGAAGAAAGAAGACAGGAAAATACATGTAAGACCGGTCATCCGACCGGTCATCCATAGCCCAAGACCGGTCATCCGACCACTCAACAGAAGAGGCCACATTGCCAAACTTCACTGGACCAGTCAAGACCGGTCGTACGACCGGTCGTTCACCACTCAGACCGGTCGTTCGACCGGTCGGGCGTTCAACAGAGGAAGATGAAAACTCTCTAGACAGTTTTTGCAGTTTTGAGACCGGTCGTACGACTGGTCGTCCAGAAGCTTAGACCAGTCATGCGACCGGTCGGCAACGTAACAGAGCTTGTCCGTGAAGCTCCGATTTTCTCTGCGCAATTGCGTAATTCCTTGCGCAATTGGGAATTTTCTGCACCAATCTATAAATAGGACTTCTCTTCTTCATATCCGAGCATGCTAGGACGTGGGGATCATCAAGGAGGCTTACGAGAAGGATTCTACTTCAAGTTTTCCTAGTTTTTCTTCTAGTTTTAGTTGTTTTTATGTTTGTGAAACTTTTAGTTCAAGGATGTTAGAGATGAACTAAAACCTCTTAGCTAGGGCTAAGAGGTGAAGCTTTTGATTTTTTTTTTTTTATAGATTGATGCAACCTAGGTTTCCTTTTTATGTTTTAATTGAAGAATTTAGTTTAATATGAGTTTGAATCAAGTACTAGTTCAGTTTTACTTTGATCTCTTGATGACTCCGGGCTCATGTGATTCTTAGTGATTCTAAACTTAGTAGCTTATCTTTTGTGCATTATTTATGCTTGTGTAGTTCATTGATCTATCATCAATTCCGGGCATGGTAGACCCTTTGATTGCCTTGTGTATAATGGCATGATCTTCATGTGGGAACTCATTCAACTAAAGTTCTCATCTTTTGTTATAATCTGAAATAGTGGTTTGCTGATTGATTTTGATTTAATTGGAGTTCTAATCATTGGTCGTAATCAAGTCTAGTGATAGGATTTGATGAAAGCTACGGTTGTGAATCTCAACTAGATTGGAAAGAGGCTTGGCCTATACAATTGAGTGTTCCCAAGGCCTGAGTATTATTGTGGGAATCGAATCAATAAATAAGCAACTGTTTTAGATAATTGTTGATTGAACCTCTCTATATTCCAATTGAATAGAGATATGAATTCGATTCCGATTGAGCTATGAGAGTCCTAGTATTATTGATGCATTGAAACTTATCAAAAGTGGATCCTTGGCGCTCTAGTGCCTTTTTAGATTAATATTACCTTCCATAAATCACTGTTTAAACCCAAATCACTATTTTCCAGCTTTAGTTCTTAATAGGATCTCGATTATGCATTGTTTTAGATAAATCTTGAGAATACCCATACATAAATCTCTGTGGGAATGATACTCGGTCTTTCTGAATTATTACTACATCGCAGCCCTACACTTGGGGAAGCATACAACAGACCTTCGCCGGCCAGTCAAGACCGGTCGGACTTGTTATTTTTGGTGTCCAGAGAGGCAGAGAACATGGCCGACTGGTCTTGATTAGTCATGGCCCTCTTAGCTGACCGATCATGACCGGTCGGACTTGATTTTCTTCATTTTTCTTCTTTCTTTCTTCTTTCTTTGCTCTCCTTGCTTTCTTCTTTCTTTTTTGGCTCACCTTGGGTCTTCATCCAAGGGCTCTAAATGGATCTTTTTAGTCATCAATTGGGTGAAGTCCCTCTCATTCCTACAATCATAAAACCATGCATTAGCGTAGTCTTTAAGCTTGAAAACCATGCATAGTTGGCGATGAAATGGGGTTAGAATATACACATTTAGGCGCTCAACACTCCTGTAGGTTGCAAGTAATCACGTAGAGTTCTAGGTTGGGGAACATCCTCAACCTCATTCTCTCCCGTTTCGGTTTGGTTTTGGCCCAGATTTTGATTGGCCATAGGGTTGGGTTGATTTTCAGCCATATTTTCAAACAAAATTGGAAAATCTAAACGTTTCTTAACACGTGGCTCCCTATCAATCCCTTCAACAATTCTCCCTTCACTAATGAGTCGGTTATTAGAATCCCGAACCCAATGAGGCATGTAAACCTCAAAAAAATAAACGAAAAGGGGTTAGAAACACCTGATTTGAAGTGACTACTTTGACTACTAGAATTCCTGTAAAAACAAAATAAAGCAAATAAACTAAGTTAGTAAAGGACTTCTAAATATCTCAAATAGAAACTGTTTCCAGAAATTTTGCAAAAAATCGTCAAAATCCAATCCCCGGCAACGGAGCCATAAATTTGTTCGCTTCCCCAAATGTAGGGTTGCGATGTAGTAATAATCTCGGTAAAACCGAGGTCGATTCACAGGGACTTGTGTAGGACTTCATAAAACACTTCCAATGGTCACTAATTGAGAGCTAACTAAACTAAATTTTAGAGTTGAATGTAAACAGCAATTTTAAACTAAAGTAAATGTAAACAATGTAAAAGAGCACTAGGGGTTTAAGGATCCACTTATAGCAATCCTTGATGCTTAATTCCCTGTGGTTTCTGTTCGCATCCCCAAGTGTAGGGTTGCGATGTAGTAATAATCTCGGTAAGACCGAGGTCGATCCACAGGGACTTACGTAGGAATTCACAAATACTTCCAACAGCTTCTATTGAAAAGCTAACAACCAGATTTTGAGAAGATTGATGTAAATAGCAATTTTGAATTAAACTGAAGTAATCAATTAATAAAAAGGCACTAGGGATTCAAGGATCCACTTGTAGCAATCCTTGATGCTCAATTCGCTGTGGTCTTACCCTTTCTCAACTAGAATTGAAATTAAGATCTATCTAGTCGGATGATAAATCAGTTAAAGCAACAATCTGCCATATGTAAGATCAATGTATATGATTCACTCAATGCAAGCTAAGACGAGCATACTTAATTGCATAGGTCAGTCCTAATTCCAATAGACTAAGTTCACAATCATAACCATCATTAAATCTAGTCACAAGACAAAACTAGATCATGATTTGAACTTGATTCAAATCACATACATAGTCTCACATAGTTCAGAAATCCAGAAAATAGACCTTTGGTAGGAAGTTCCCACATGAAGATCATGAATCTAGAGCGTATTCCGATTCCTCAGATCATACAGGTCTAGACTAGTACACAACAATTAAGAACTCAAGCAATTCTTCCAAACATCCATGAGTCATCATAAGACTGAGAAAAAATACTTCGTACTTGAATTAAACTTCAAACCATTGTTCTTAAACATGAAATCCAACTTAAAACCAACTTAAACGAATTGAAACATCTTAGATTTATTACAAGCTTCACCTCTTAGCCCTAGCTAAGAGGTTTAGCTGTTCATGATCTAAGGAAACATGAAATAAACTAAAGAAAACATAAAAAAAGCAAACAAACTAGGAGGAGTTGTGGAACTCTGAAATCCACTTCCGCCGCCTCCCACCGTGCTTAATCCTTTCTTCGATGCCCTAGGAAGAGCCCCTAGGTGTCCTTTTATAGTGGGGAAGCTCCGCAACGTCGGAATCTTCCAGAATTTACGTAAGGTTACGCACTGCGCAGAGAAATCCGGAGCTTGAAGAACACGCATCATTACGCAGACGACCGGTCGCACGACAGGTCTCAAAAACGCGAAAAACGTCCAGAGAGTTTTGGTATTTTTCAGACCCATAAAATTAATTCAATGACCGGTCGCACGACCGGTCTGAGCAATGGACGACCGGTCGCACGACTAGTCTTGGACAGTCCAGTGAGATTTGCCATGTGGCCATTCTTGTTGAGTGATCGGACCGGTCAGACGACCGGTCCTGGGCTATGGACGACCGGTCCTGGGCATGTTCTTCTACTTTCTTTCTTCTTTTCTCTGACTTCTTTCTTTCATCCTTTGACGCTTAGTCCTTTGATCTTCTTTGCTTGTAAATGGCATCTTTAAGTCTTCAATTTGATGAATCCTCTCTCTCATCCCTACAATCACAAATCCATCATTAGATTAGTCTATAAATCATGAAAACCTTGCATAATGAGTGATGAATTGGGGTTAGAATATGCACAATTAAGAGCTCAACAGTTTCCTAATTACACAACTAGAATCAAAATCAAATCCTATCTAGTCAGATGATAGAGCGGTTGTAACATACAATCTGTCATACGTGTGATTTATGCACATGATTCCCTCAATTCAAGTTAGGACTTGAGCACACACAATTGCATGGGTTAATCCTAGTTCCAATAGATTATGATTACAATCATAATCATCATTAAACCCTGCCACAAAGCATAACTAGATCATGATTTGAACTTCATTCAAATCATAAACACAATCACACATAAACAGAAATTCCAGAAAAGTAGAACTCTTGGCATGAAGTTCCCACATGAGAATTGTTGAGCCCTTAATTGTGCATATTCTAACCCCAATTCATCACTCATTGTGCAAGGTTTATATGGTTTGTAGGCTAATCCAATGCATGTTTTGTGACTACAGGACTGAGAGTGGCCCCACATAATTGAAGATAAAAAGGGCTGATTTAGAACCTGAAATGAAGATCCAAAGAGAGCCGAAGGAAGAAGGAAACAAAGAAAGAAGTAAGGAAAGAAGAAAGCAGAAGAAAGGAAGGAAGAACACAAGAAGAAAAGGGAGCTGACCAGTCGTGACCGATCAGCCATGTACATGGGGGAAGTGCTGAAGACATCCGACCGGTCATGACCGGTCGGACACAGTCACTGGAGGAAGGTTTTACAAGGCCGACCGGTCATGACCGGTCGGCCATGGCTGCTGGAGTATAAAGGAAAACGTCCGACCGGTCATGACCGGTCGGACAAGCTTGCTGGACTAATGCTTTACAAGGCCGACCGGTCATGACCGGTCGGCCATGCTTGCTGGAATGAACGTGTATTGAGGCCGACCGGTCGTGACCGGTCGGCCAGGTGTACTGACTTAGAAACTCCTAAGTAACGTCCGATTTTCTCTGCGCTGCGTAAGTGTTACGCACTTTCTCGATTCTTTCGAAGTCGTGGAGCCTCCAGACTATAAATAGACACCTAAGGATTGTTCCTAGGGTATGCTAGAAGGGTTCAAGCGAGGTTGGAGGCTGTGGAAGTGAAGATTGGAGTTTCACAACTCCTTTTGGTTTGCTTTACTGTTTCCATGTTTTTAAGAGTTGTTTCATGTTTCCTTTGATCATGAGCAGCTAAACCTCTTAGCTAGGGCTAAGAGGTGAAGCTTGTAGTGTATCCAAGATGTTTTAATTCGTAGTTAAGTGGTTTTCAGTTTGGAATTCATGATTATGAACTAAGGTTTGAAGTTTATACAAGTTTTTAAGTAATTTCTCTTAGTCTTGTGATGACTCATGGATGTTTGGATGAATTACTTATCTTCTTAATTTGTTTGCAACGGTCTAGACCTGTATGATCCGAGGAATTGGAGTGCGCTCTAGTACCAAGCTCTTCATAAAGGGGCTTCATGCCAAAGTTCTAGTTTTGGTTGATTATCTGGAATATGTATGGACTGTGCATATAATTTGAATCCAGTTCAAATCATGATCTAGCCTTGTCTTGTGAGAAGACTTGAGGATGGTTATGATTGGGAATTGGACCTATAGAAAAGGTGAATGACCTATGCAATGAGCATGCTCAGATCAGCCTAGAGTTGAGTGAACTTTATGCACAGAACTTACATGTTACAGACTTCTGGTTTAACAGTTCTATCATCCGACTAGATAGACCTGACTGGTAATTCTAGTTGAGAGAATGGGAAACCACAGCGGATTGAACATCGAGGATTGCTACAAGTGAATCCTCGAACCCCTAGTGCCTTCTTATAATTGTTTACATTCAATTTAGCTTAAACTGTTAATCACACACATTCTATTCAAACTTTGATTGTTAGCTTCAATAGAAACTTGTGGATGAATTTGTGACATCCTACATAAGTCCCTGTGGATCGACCTCGGTATTACCGAGTTTATTACTACATCGCAACCCTACACTTGGGGAAGCGAACAAGTTTTTGGCGCCGCTGCCGGGGACCTTGACGGTTTTCACAAATTTCTGAAATTAGTATCTATTTAGGACTCTTTTAGATTTTTAGAACTAACTTAGTTTGTTTATTTGATTTTTTCAAGGATTTCTAGGAAGCTGAAGAAGATTCAAGGATTTCAAGTGCAAATCAGGTTCTATCCTTCTAAAACCTTACTCTTCTCCTTCTCCTAGTCATTCTTATTTTATTCATCTCTTGTAGAGTGGGTGGAGACTCCTTTTGGATCTCTGAAAGGTTGGCCTTTTTGCCACCTGGATTCCTATTGGTCGGCTCTGCCGTCTTGGATCACCTTGTGCTCAGGGATTTCTTTTCTCATCTCTACTCCTATTTCTCCTTTTTCTGCACCTTTTCTCAAAAGATTCAAAGAGTGGGTGGGGTGTTCTCTGAACCCCTATTGACCAGGAGAAATCGGTCTCTATCTTTGTTTCTGGCCTAGCCATTGCAAGACACCTTGTGCTTCGGTCTTAGAGAAGAGTAAAGAAAAAGAAGGAAGAATTCTTTTTCCTTTTTGTTTCTTATTTTTGGTTTTGCATGCCACATTGGGCTCGGGATTCCAATAACCGACTCATAAGTGAAGGGGGGATAGTAGAAGGCATTGATAGAGAGCCACGTGTTAGGAGACATCTAGATTCTCCAATTCTATCTGAAAGTATGGCTACAAATCAACTTAACCCGGTTCAAAATCAAACCGAAACAGGGGAGAATGTGGTTGAGAATGTTCCCCGACCTAGGACTTTACGTGATTTCTTGCAACCTGCAAGAACGAGCACTCCCTCATGCATAGTATTTCCACCAAATGCAGGGAATGTGGATTTGAAACCGGGAGTGATCAATCTTCTCCCTAAATTCCATGGTTTAGACAGTGAAAGTGCCTATCAACACCTTAGGGAGTTTGATGAGGTAATCACCACCATGCACTTTGCAAATGTGACTGAAGATGTAGTAAGACTTAAATTCTTCCCTTTCACTCTTAAGGATAAAGCCAAGGGTTGGCTTTATGCATTGAGGCCAAGATCAATTGGGTCATGGAATGATATGCACAGAGAATTTATAAAAAAATTCTTCCCTACTCACAAAACGAACATGCTTAAGTGCCTTATCATGAACTTTGCCCAAAAGGAGGATGAAACCTTTTCCCAATGTTGGGAGAGATTCAAGGACCTATTAAATGCATGCCCACATCATGGCTATGAAAATTGGCGGATTATAAGTTTTTTCTATGAAGGACTGATTCCATCCATGCGCCAATTTATAGAGATGATGTGTAATGGGGAGTTCATGAATAAGGAAGCTGATGAAGCATGGGATTATCTGGAAGAATTGGCTGAAAGTGCACAATCTTGGGACACATCTAAACCAACAAATTCCAAGATTGGCCAACAAAAGGAAAAGGGAGGAATGTATGTCTTATCAGAGGAAGATAGCATAAGTGCACGGTTGGCTAGCCTTACAAGAAAGGTCGAAGCCATGGAATTAAGGAAAGGAGAAACAATCAACTCCACTGAGGTTGAAACTGTTTGTGGAATTTGTGCTGGAAATCAACATGCTACACCAGATTGTCCCACAATTTCAGCAGTCCAAAGCATCTTACAAGAACAAACAAATGCCATAAACAGTTATCAGCAGCAATATGGTGCTCCAAACTCAAACACGTATAATCCTAATTGGAAGAACCATCCCAACTTCAGTTGGAGGAATGGACCCACTGCAAATGCAAACAACACTCCAAAAGTATCACTAGAAGAGATGTTGGGTGCACTCGTATCGGTCCAGAATGAGTATAACAAGACAAATTCTCTAAAAATAGATGGGTTCATGCAAGAGCAATTGAAATTCAATCAAAATTCAAACCAAGCCATTAATGAATTGAAAACATCTCTGGCTAGAGTTGAAGCTCACCTGAGTGGTAGAGAGAAGGGCACACTTCCTGCTCAAACTCTTCCTAACCCAAGGACCCAGTATGAGATACAAGATGCAAGCTCATCCTCCCACCATACGGAACATGTCCAAGCTATCACCACTTTGAGAAGTGGGAAAGAAATTGATAAATCCAATCCGGTGAAGGCTCCCAAGCCTAAGGATCCGGAAACTCCCAAAGAGGATGATAGCCCAAACAATATTCCACAAGAGAAAGAACCGGAAAGACAATACAAGCCGGTTGCCCCATTTCCACAAAGGTTGATTCCACCTAAACCTTTAGATAAAAATCTGGAAATTCTGGAAGTTTTCAAGCAGGTGAAGATCAACATTCCGTTGTTGGATGCAATAAAACAAATACCATCTTATGCAAAAATTTTAAAGGAATTGTGTACAATCAAAAGGAAACATAACGTTCACAACAAAGTGCTTTTGGCTGAGAATTTGAGTGCCATCATCAAACAAGAGGTGCCCCAAAAATACAAAGATCCGGGTAGTCCAACCATATCATGCATCATAGGAGACTACCAAATTAAACAAGCCCTACTCGACTTGGGGGCAAGTGTGAATCTCATTCCATACTCAGTTTATGAACAACTTGGGTTAGGTGAATTGAAACCCACCAAAACCACACTCCAACTTGCTGATAGATCCATCCGGATACCGAGAGGAATGGTAGAGGATGTTCTAGTCCAAGTTGATAAATTCTACTACCCAGTAGATTTTATTGTCTTGGACACACATCCTGTGATGAGCACCGGTACTCAAATTCCTGTCATACTTGGACGACCGTTTCTAGCTACCTCAAACGCCATTATCAATTGTAGAAACGGACTTGTACAAATGTCCTTTGGAAATATGACCCTTGAGCTTAATATATTTGAGTTATGCAAACAACCGCGGGAAGTTGATGATGATATCCACGAATTAAACATGATCGAATCATTCGTGGAAGATACAATCCCCTTGTCACTATTTTCCGACCCTTTGGAGGCATGTGTGGCCCATCTCCATGATATGAATGATAATACAACACAAGAGATGGATGCCATTCTAGATGTGATGATGGTGCGTGAAAATAAAAGATGGAGGACCCCAATTGAACCTTTGCCTATAAATGAGAACAAGGCCCTCCCATCCAACATTAAGGCACCAAAACTCGACCTAAAACCATTGCCAAGTGAGCTAAAATATGTTTATTTAGGTCAAGATGAGACATATCCAGTGGTGATTTCTTCCCACTTGGATGAGGAACAAGAGAGTAGGCTAATAGCCACTCTATTAGAGCACAAGAGTGCCATTGGATGGACAATTGCGGATCTCAAAGGCATAGACCCACTGATTTGCACTCACCGCATACACCTTGAGGAAAATGCAAAGACATCCCGGCAACCACAAAGACGACTAAATCCAAATATGAAGGATGTGGTTAAGGCCGAAGTGGTGAAACTATTGGATGTAGGTATCATTTACCCAATCTCTGATAGCCAATGGGTGAGCCCAACTCAAGTGGTGCCTAAGAAATCCGGAATAACCATCGTAGCCAATGCCAATAACGAACTCGTACCAACTAGAGTCACTACCGGGTGGAGAATGTGCATTGACTACAGGAAGCTAAACACTGTCACGAGGAAAGACCACTTCCCCCTACCATTTGTTGATTAGATTTTAGAACGGTTGGCGGGTCATTCCCACTTTTGCTTTCTTGATGGCTATTCAGGGTACAACCAAATAGAAATTGCCCGTGAAGACCAAGAAAAGACTACATTCACATGTCCATTCGGCACTTTCGCCTATCGACGGATGCCGTTTGGACTATGTAATGCCCCTGCCACTTTTCAGCGTTGTATGATGAGCATCTTTTCTGACATGGTGGGGACAATTCTCGAAGTCTTCATGGATGATTTTTCCGTATTCGGTTGTAGCTTTGATGAGTGCCTTGAGCACTTGAAATCTATGCTAAAAAGATGTGAAGAGAAGAACCTTGTGCTCAATTGGGAAAAGTGCCACTTCATGGTTAAAAAGGGAATTGTACTTGGTCACATCGTTTCACAAAATGGAATTGAGGTGGACAAGGCGAAAATTGACCTTATCTCTAACCTTCCACCACCCAAAAGCATACGAGATATACGGTCCTTTTTAGGACACGCAGGATTTTATAGACGGTTCATAAAGGATTTCAGTTCACTCTCTCGTCCTTTATGCAACCTACTTCAAAAGGAAAATTCATTTGAGTGGAGTGAAGAATGTCAAAAGGCCTTTACCACCCTTAAAGGCATGTTGACATGCGCCCCAATAATGCAACCACCTGATTGGAACCTTCGTTTTGAGATTATGTGCGATGCTAGCGACTATGCTATTGGGGCCGTGTTAGGCCAAAGAAAAGATAAAAAGCCATGTGTTATCTACTATGCAAGTAGAACCCTAAACTCAGCCCAGGTAAACTACACCACTACTGAAAAGGAACTTTTATCCGTAGTTTTTGCCTTGGAGAAGTTCAGATCCCACTTGATTGGATCCAAGATCATTGTATTCACTGACCATGCCGCGCTTAAGTATCTTCTCTCTAAGAAGGATGCTAAACCACGGTTATTAAGATGGATCCTCCTACTCCAAGAATTCGACTTAGAAATACGTGATAAGAAAGGAGTAGAGAATGTAGTAGCTGACCACCTCTCTCGACTTGTCCTCACTGATTCCCCTGAAATGACTGCAATCAATGACATGTTCCCTGATGAACAACTTTTTGCTGTTTCCCAATTGCCATGGTATGCGGACATTGCTAATTATCTTGCTACAGGTACAATTCCTACATATTGGAAAAAGCAAGATAAGGATAGATTCTTCTCAGAGGTACGGAAATTTCTATGGGACGACCCATACCTGTTCAAGTATTGTCCCGATCAAATCATAAGGAGATGTGTCCCACATGATGAGCAACAAAGTATCATCTCCTTCTGTCATTCTCAAGCATGTGGTGGCCATTTTTCGGCTAAAAAGACCACAGCGAAAATTCTGCAATGTGGGTTTTATTGGCCCACCATGTTCAAAGACACACATGAGTTTTGCAAAGCTTGCGAACCTTGTCAGAAATTAGGAGGAATCTCCCGTAGAAATATGATGCCACTCAATCCCATCTTAATTATCGAAATTTTTGATTGTTGGGGCATCGATTTCATGGGCCCATTCCCATCTTCTTTTGGAAACTTATACATCTTGCTTGCCGTTGATTATGTTTTCAAATGGGTCGAGGCCATCCCTTGCCGGAATAATGACCATAAAACGGTCATTCGATTCTTAAAAGAAAACATTCTTTCCCGGTTTGGAACGCCTCGAGTCATCATAAGTGATGGAGGGTCTCACTTTTGCAATCGCCCTTTTGAAGCATTAATGAAGAAATATGGCGTAACGCACAAAGTGAGCACTCCCTATCACCCACAAACTAGTGGACAAGCTGAGATATCCAATAGAGAGATTAAACACATTTTAGAGAAAACGGTGCATCCTGATTGCAAGGATTGGTCACTTTGACTTACCGATGCGCTTTGGGCTTACCGTACTGCCTTTAAAACTCCTATTGGAATGTCTCCCTATAGACTTGTCTATGGGAAGGCTTGTCACTTGCCTGTGGAGTTGGAACATAAGGCATATTGGGCTATTAAGAGGATAAATTTCAATCCTGACAAGGCAAGCTTGTTACGCAAACTACAATTGAATGAACTTGCAGAAATCCGTAATGAAGCTTATGAGAATGCAAGAATTTACAAGGACAAGACGAAGATATTCCATGATAAGAATATTCTTCGCAAGACATTCAAGATAAATAAAAAAGTCCTCATGTATAACTCTCGCTTACATCTATTTCCGGGAAAATTGAGATCTCGGTGGACCGGTCCCTACATTGTGCAAACTGTCTATCCATATGGGACTGTTGAGCTATTAAATCCAAGGAACGGCAACATTTTTAAAGCAAATGGGCAGCGATTAAAGCCGTTCTTTGAGAACTTCCCTTCAGAAGGTATGTCCATACCTCTGAATGATCCTGTGTATCAGGATGATTGATCTCCTAGTCTGATGGAGGTATAGAGTAGTTAGGATTAGGATTTTGCTGCTTTTGTTTTCATAGGTTTGTTAGAAGGAGGAAGATCTTCACTTTTCACTCTCTCAGGTACTATCTTTCCTCACTCCCTTTTATTTTCAAATTGCTCTCATGTTTTGCTCATTGCACATCTTTTACATTGAGGACAATGCAAGATTTGGTTGGGGGGTGTAGGATCTCTTGGATGAATTCAGCGATTTGCAACATTTCAAGCAATCATGTGGAAAATTTTTCGATTTTTCACAAATTTGAAACTCTTTTGGAAAACACTAGTTCTAGGCATTCGAGTTGATATGAGCATAAGAGGAGGAGATATGAAGTGTATAGGGCTGGAAGTCTGGAATCTCTCATTGCATAATGGTTTTGTATGTGAACTCCCCTATTTTTGTGATTGATAGAAAATCTGAACACTTTTACACCTAGTTCACATTACACGATTTTCATGAGTTGAAGGGATTATGTGATTTAGGGATGAGTTAGACTTTGAATTAAGGTATTGAGAAATCAGGCCGGGGTACTTTGTCCATCCTTGTCCATGGGAAAATAATGAAAGATATGGATTTCTAAAAATCCTATCTAATTTAAAAAGAAAAAGGAAAAGGAAGGATGAAATTGGGAATGTGGAAAAATGGTGGAAAAATCCGATTAGGGCTACCTACTACCAACCGGGGGATGGTCTACCCGTAACCAAAGCCGGAAATGGGACGTAGTGTGAAAGTCGTCGGAAGGACGGTAAGGCAAATTCCTGTCATTGGCTTGATGTGGCTCTATGTACCTTGAGTTCTATAGTCTAGTTGATCTATGAAGAAGATAATCCTAGAAACTCGTGGAATGAATTTTCACTACCCACACTAGGATGAATTTGTTCAATTCCCTCTATTTATCAACCAATCAGTGGGAATCTCATATGAATGCCTATTATGTCTTGAGGATTTATGGTGCCAACCTTTGACGCCTAATCTTTCTGAATCTTACACTTATGAACCCTGGAATGTATAGAAGGATGGTTTCTGAAAGAGAGTTGAGTCTGAAGAATGAGATTAGCTTCACGCATGTTTTGCTCGGGACTAGCAAAATGCTGGTTGGGGGGTGTGTTGAGCCCTTAATTGTGCATATTCTAACCCCAATTCATCACTCATTGTGCAAGGTTTATATGGTTTGTAGGCTAATCCAATGCATGTTTTGTGACTACAGGACTGAGAGTGGCTCCACATAATTGAAGATAAAAAGGGCTGATTTAGAACCTGAAATGAAGATCCAAAGAGAGCCGAAGGAAGAAGGGAACAAAGAAAGAAGTAAGGAAAGAAGAAAGCAGAAGAAAGGAAGGAAGAACACAAGAAGAAAAGGGAGCTGACCGGTCGTGACCGGTCAGCCATGTACATGGGGGAAGTGCTGAAGACATCCGACCGGTCATGACCGGTCGGACACAGTCACTGGAGGAAGGTTTTACAAGGCCGATCGGTCATGACCGGTCGGCCATGGCTGCTGGAGTATAAAGGGAAACGTCCGACCGGTCATGACTGGTCGAACAAGCTTGCTGGACTAATGCTTTACATGGCCGACCGGTCATGACCGGTCGGCCATGCTTGCTGGAATGAACGTGTATTGAGGCCGACCGGTCGTGACCGGTCGGCCAGGTGTACTGACTTAGAAACTCCTAAGTAACGTCCGATTTTCTCTGCGCTGCGTAAGTGTTACGCACTTTCTCGATTCTTTCGAAGTCGTGGAGCCTCCAGACTATAAATAGACACCTAGGGATTGTTCCTAGGGTATGCTAGAAGGGTTCAAGCGAGGTTGGAGGCTGTGGAAGTGAAGATTGGAGTTTCACAACTCCTTTTGGTTTGCTTTGCTGTTTCCATATTTTTAAGAGTTGTTTCATGTTTCCTTGGATCATGAGCAGCTAAACCTCTTAGCTAGGGCTAAGAGGTGAAGCTTGTAGTGTATCCAAGATGTTTTAATTCGTAGTTAAGTGGTTTTCAGTTTGGAATTCATGATTATGAACTAAGGTTTGAAGTTTATACAAGTTTTTAAGTAATTTCTCTTAGTCTTGTGATGACTCATGGATGTTTGGATGAATTACTTATCTTCTTAATTTGTTTGCAACGGTCTAGACCTGTATGATCCGAGGAATTGGAGTGCGCTCTAGTACCAAGCTCTTCATAAAGGGGCTTCATGCCAAAGTTCTAGTTTTGGTTGATTATCTGGAATATGTATGGACTGTGCATATAATTTGAATCCAGTTCAAATCATGATCTAGCCTTGTCTTGTGAGAAGACTTGAGGATGGTTATGATTGGGAATTGGACCTATAGAAAAGGTGAATGACCTATGCAATGAGCATGCTCAGATCAGCCTAGAGTTGAGTGAACTTTATGCACAGAACTTACATGTTACAGACTTCTGGTTTAACAGTTCTATCATCCGACTAGATAGACCTGACTGGTAATTCTAGTTGAGAGAATGGGAAACCACAGCGGATTGAACATCGAGGATTGCTACAAGTGAATCCTCGAACCCCTAGTGCCTTCTTATAATTGTTTACATTCAATTTAGCTTAAACTGTTAATCACACACATTCTATTCAAACTTTGATTGTTAGCTTCAATAGAAACTTGTGGATGAATTTGTGACATCCTACATAAGTCCCTGTGGATCGACCTCGGTATTACCGAGTTTATTACTACATCGCAACCCTACACTTGGGGAAGCGAACAAGAATCCAAGTCTAGATTGTCTTGAATTTGATTCCTCAGAGCTGGTCTAAACTCATTCAAAATAATTAAGAACTAAAGCAACTCTTTCAAACATCCATGAGCCATCATAAGATTAAGAAAAGTACTTAGAATTTCATTCAAACTTCAAACCATTATTCTTCAATGAAAATTCAACTTGTAACCAAAACAAACAAGTTAAAACATCTTAAATTCACTACAAGTTTCACCTTTTAGCCCTAGCTAAGAGGTTTAGCCATTTATGATCCAAGGAAACATGAAAGCAATTAAAGAAAATATAAAAACTAGAAGAACAAATTAGGAGGAGTTGTAGAACTCCGGATCCGACTTCTGCCGCTTCCTTCCATGGCAAATCTCTTCTAGGATGCCTTAGGAATGAGCTAGAGGAGTCCTTTTATAGGTTTGATGCTCTAGGTGTGAAGAAACTTTGAGAAAATTCGTAAAAACTGCGTTTTGCGCAGCAAAATTTGGAGCTTGTAGAGGAAGCTCTGTTACGCAGACAACCGGTCAGACAACCAGTCTGGGCTTATGGACGACCGGTCGTAAAGGGCCAAAAACAGTCCAGAGATTTTTTTGGAAATCCAAACCCCATTTTTAATTCAACGAATGGTCTAACGACCGGTCTGAGTAGTGGATGACCGGTAGCATGATCGATCGTGATTGGTCCAGCAAGGTTGGTAGCATGGGTCCTCCTATTGAGTGTTCGGATCGGTCGAACGACCGGTCCTGAGCTATGGATGACCGGTCGGACGACCGAGCTTCAGTGCAATTTTCTACATTTCTTCCTTCTTTCCTTCTCTTTCTCCATTGCTTCTTTCTCCCCCATTTTGGCACTAAGTCTTTTGATCTTCAATGTGTACAGAGTGACCTTTTAAGCATTGAATTGGTGAAGTCCCCTTTCTCGTTCCTACAATCACAAAACATGCTTTCAAATAATCTTTAAACATGAAAACCATGCATAGTTAGTGATGAAATGGGGTTACAATATACACATCTAAAAGCTCAATAGTTAGAATATACACATTTAAGAGCTCAAAAACCTTCTGATATGATTGTTAATTTCCTCTTTTCTTTTGGCTGATCTAGGTCTTTCTGATGTGATTCTTCAGGGCTTCTTTTCAGTGTCTTCAATGTGTTCCAAATGACCCTTTTTACATCAAATTCATAACTTCTCTCTCTCATTCCCTACAATCACAAACATGCATTATATTAATCTTTTTATCATAAGAATCATGCACGAAATGTGATGAAATAAGGATAGATATGTATAAATTAAGAGCTTAACACACACCCCCTAACCAGCATTTTGCTAGTCCCAAGCAAAACATGCCTGAAACAAGTTCAATTCTCCAAAATCTAGCTCTCCTTCGGAAACTATACTTCTATTTATTCCAAGACATACAAGTGCAATAATCAGAGAACTGGGCACACTACAAGAAATTCCATTTTTACCGACGAAATAATTCGTCGGCTTTTAATAAAATTTCGTCGGGAAATGTTTTTCCCAACGAAATATTTTGCAGCTAACATCATTGCAGAAAGGCCGTTGGTAAAGGTCTTTCCCGACAAAAAAAAATGCGTAGGTAATAATAAAACCATTACCGACGAAAAAATTCGTCGGAAAAACATATGATTTTTCGTCGGAAAAAATGTGATACGTCGGTGAAAAAACTTTTACCGACGAAACATTTCATCGGTAAAGGTTTTTACAAGTTTATTACCCACGAAAAATTTCGTCGGTAAAGGTTTTTACAAGTTTATTACCCACGCAAAATTTCGTCAATAAATGTTTTTACAAGTTTATTACCCATGAAAAATTTCGTCGGTAAAAGTTTTACAAGTTTATTACCCACGAAAAATTTCGTCGGTAAAAAACTTTTCCATGTTTTTTACCTACGAACAATTTCGTCGGTAATAGTATTCCCTTTCCCGGTTCCATTTGTTTTCAAAATTCAGGAAACAATTCCTGATATACACTTGTAAATAAACCTATACATTTTTATCCTATTCACATCCACATACATACGAATAAACAGAAACTACACCATCCATACACAAATAATCCATTCCACATCCACAAACAACCAATATTCATCCACGCACAAATATATATAAGTTAACATTCGTATATTAAAAAAAAGAATCACGAAGAAGAAGACGGAGGTGGCGGGGCATCAGTGCCAAAGCGTGCAGCGAGAGCCTGAAACAACTCCTGCATCCGTCGCTCATGCTCCTGCCACAACTCCTAGATCCTCCTCTCCTCCTCCTCCCGTCGCCTCTCCTCCTAAAACCGTCTCCTCTACTCCTCCTCCCTACGCCTCTGCTCCTCCTCTCTCTGCCTCTCCAGCTACTCTCTAATCTCATCGACGACGACCCGTAGCTACTGAACCTCTCTCTCTCTCTCTCTGCGATATCAGCTCGGCGTAGAGCGCTCTCACCAACTACGGATCGGCTGGAGCCACCTCTAGTGGGTGCCATGAGCTTGGCACCATGGCCAAGCCCACGCACATATCCAGAACGGGTGCCAAGCACCTCGCTCAGGATTTTTGGCTCACTCCGCTGACTACCATCGGGAGTGGGCTGACTGCGTATGGTGTCCATCGCCGCCTGTAATGAAAACATATGAAATTTCATAAAAAATGACATGAATGACATTATTATCAATGAATGTGCAATTAAATTTTACAAAGTAAAGATTTTTACCCAATGCTCACTGGCTCTAGAATGAACCCAAGATCCCATCGCCTGCTGACAGTGAGTCCCTCTGTAAAGGTCAGGCTCCTGGCCGGTGACGGAATCTCGCTGCGCAATCGAAAGGAAAGAAGACTTACAATAAATGGCAATCAAAATAATATATTAACTTAATAATCATCAATAATTTCTTACCATGTCATAACGATGTCGTACAAATGACTTTGAACCAGCTATGTGGTTCACTTGTAACTTTTCCCTGTTCGCAGAATTTATTCTACTCCTCTTCTGAACACATTATACAAAATACATTGCTATTAATTGCGAATTTAATTGTGAATTTAATTGTTACCTTAAGATATCATAAATTTGTAAATATTACCTGAAAAGCCTCCGACGAAAATATCTCGCAGAGTATCCGCCAGTCGTCTGTAGTAATGTGGGGCGGTGCGGACAATACGGCCTCATCGTCCGTCCTGCACCGCTTGTACCGCTGGTGTAACTCTTTGCGGTACTCCTTGAACCGCTCTCTGATCATGTCGTCGATGGCATGAGCAAATGTAAGGAACATTCAAATCGAAGTCAAATTTATCCTGTAGTTTCGTAAATAATAAATTAAGGCAATAAACTTATTAAGAATAGGACTTAACCGTAAATGAACTTTCACAAAAGAAAATTTTAATTTACTAAAATTTACCTGAAGGCGCTGATGGATGAGTTGTCGCACATCATTTGTCACGTCAGTCCAACGGGGGGTGGTGGCGGGGATCAGAGATCGGTATAGGACACTGACCTCAGACGTAAACAGTCTGGCACTGTCCCCAACAGGTCTAAGGCAGTCCTTTGGGAACTCTACCGCCACCTTACCCTCACACGTAAGTTGCTCTAAAACTAACCCACGCGTGGGTTCACGTCCTCGTCGGCTGGTAGAAGATGCTGTCGCGAAAAAATATATGTAAGTAACAATATAAACAGAAATCACTAAATAAATGTTTACACTTACATGCAGTGCCCAGTGTATGCTCAACCGAAGGATCAGATGCCTGTGATGCACAGTGCGACGTCGATGCTGTCTGCGTCGCATCACGGGCGGAAGTGGTAGATCCAATGCACGAACGACCTGATCTCCCACCTGGTGCCATGATTGAATATGTCTGAAATATAAACTTATAAATTTAAACAATGTCAATTTATATTTATGAACATCATGGTAGAATGAATTTGTCCTTATGCTTAAAAAGATAATAAAAATATGATTAGTTTATTACACTATAATGTAAGCAGAATATAATAAAACCGTAAACAAAATATAAAAGTTGAAAAATTCATTACACATTGTCATTCTATATTAAATACATATATTTCATTGTAATACAAATCAACTTCGAATCAACTATCTGAAATACTCCCTGCGTAAGTTATCGTACGCTGCAGATGTATATGTCAAGCTCTATGAAACACTCGACATTGTGTTCGCTTCCCCAAGTGTAGGGTTGCGATGTAGTAATAATCTCGGTAAGACCGAGGTCGATCCACAGGGACTTGTGTAGGAATTCACAAACACATCCAATAATATCTATTAAAAGCTAAAAATCAGATTTTTTCTGAGATTGATGTGAGTAACAATTTTAAACTAATTTGAAGGTAAACAATTAGAAAAAGGCACTAGGGGTTCAAGGATCCACTTGTAGCAATCCTTGATGTTCAATCCGCTGTGGTTTCTCACTTTCTCAACTAGAATCGATAATAAGATCTATCTAGCCGGATGATAGGTAGAGCTGTTAAACCAGACAATCTGTTATATGTAAGTCCAATGCATATGATTCACTCAATGTAAGCTAGGCGGAGCATGCTCAATTGCATAGGTCAGTCCCAATTCTAGTAGGCTCAGATCACAATCATAACCATCCTCAAGTCCTATCACAAGACAAGGCTAGATTACAATTTGAACTTGATTCAAATCACATGCACAGTCCCATTCATAGCACAGAAATTCAGAAAAGTAAAACTTTGGTAGGAAGTTACCACATGAAGATCATAATACTAGAGCGTACTCCAATTCCTCGGATCATACAGGTCTAGACTAATACAAACCAATTAAGAATTTAAGTAATTCTCCCAAACATCCATGAGTCATCATAAGACTAAGAAAAACTACTTAAAACTTATATAAACTTCAAACCATTGTTCATAAACATGAATTCCAATCTTAAAACCAACTAAATACGAATTAAAACATTTTAGATTCACTACAAGCTTCACCTCTTAGCCCTAGCTAAGAGGTTTAGCTGCTCATGATCTAAGAAAACATGAAACAACTTAAGAAAAGCATAAAACAGTAAAACAAACTAGAAGGAGTTGTGGAACTCCGAAATCCACTTCCGCCGCCTCCAACCTTGCTTAAACCCTTCCAAGATACCCTAGGAACGATCCCTAGGTGTCCTTTTATAGTGGAGAGGCTCCGCAACTTCAGAAGATTCGAGAATTTGCGTAACACTTACTCACTGCGCAGAGAAAATCGGTGCCAGAATTAGAAGTTTAAAACTTACGCAGACGAACGGTCGCAGTGGCTGGACGACCGGTCGTGGATGCTCGACGACTGGTCTCAAAACGACCAAAAATAGTCTAGAGAGTTTCAGCTTGGAAAATTAATTTAAGGACCGGTCGCACGACCGGTCGCAGAAGTGGACGACCGGTCGCACAACCGGTCGTGAACAGTCCAGAGAGCTATGGCCTCTGTGCCTCCTCTGTGCATGTGCGGACCGGTCGGACGACCGATCCTTGGCCTTGGACGACCGGTCGGACGACCGGTTGTGGGCACCTTCTTCTACATTCTTTCTTTCATTTCTTTTCTTCTTTCCTTGCTTCCTTCTTTCTTTGGTCCTCCTTCGATCTTCATCTAAATAGTTCCAAATAAGCTTTTTTCATCTTTAATTAGGCGGAGTCCACTCTCAATCCTACAATCACAAAACATGCATTCAATTAGTCTTTAGATCATAAAAATCTCGCACAATGAGTGATGACTTGGGGTTAGAATATGCACAATTAAGAGCTCAACACACCCCCCAACCACCATTTTGCTAGTCCTGAGCAAAACATGCGTGAAACTAATTCCATTCTTCAAAACTCAACTCTCTTTCAGAACCCATTCTTCTACACGTCCCAAGACACACAACTGTAAGATTCAGAAATATTTGGTGACAGAAGTTGAAACCGTAAACCCCCAAGACATGATAAGCATTCATATGAAATTCTCGCTGATTGATTGATAAATAGAAGAACTTGAACAAATTCAATCTAGTGTGGATAGTGAAAACTCATCTCATGAGTTTCTAGGGTTATCTTCTTCATAGATCAACCAGACTATAGATCTCAAGGTATATAGAGCCACATCAAGCCAATGACAGGAATTTGCCTTACTGTCCTTCTGACGACTTTCACACTACGTCCCATTTCCAGCTTTGGTTACGGGTAGACCATCCCCCTGTTGGTAGTAGGTAGCCCTAATCGGAAATTTCCACCATTTTTCCACCATTCCCAATTTCATCCTTCCTTTTCCTTTTTCTTTTAATTTAGATAGGATTTTTAGAAATCCATATCTTGCATTGTTTTCCCATGGACAAGGATGGACAAAGTACCCCGGCTTGATTTCTCAACACCTTAATTCAAAGTCTAGCTAATCCATAAATCGCATAATCCCTTCAACCCATGAAAATCATGTAATGTGAACTAGGTGTAAAACTGTTCAAATTTTTTTATCACTCACATAAATAGGGGAATTCACATATAAAACCATTATATTAAGAGAAGATCAAGATTTACAACCTCATACACTTCGTATCTCCTCTTCTTATGCTCATATCATCTTGAGCGCATAGAACCAAAATTTTCCAAAAGAGTTTTGAATTTTTGAAAAAAATAAAAAAATTTCCACATAATTGCTTGAAATGTTACAAAACGCTGGATTCAGCCAAGCGATCCTACACCCCCCAACCAAATCTTGCATTGTCCTCAATGTAAAAGATGTGCAATAAACAAAACATGAGAGCAATTTGACCCTAAAAGGGAGTGAGGAATGAGAGTACCTGAAAAAATGAAAAGTGAAATTCTTCCTCCTTCTAACAAACCTAAGCAAAGGTAAACAAAAGCAACAAAATCCTAATCCTAACTACTCTATACCTCCGTCAGACTAGGAGATCAATCATCCTGATACACAGGATCATTCAGAGGTATGGACATACCTTCTGAAGGAAATTACTCAAAGAACGACTTTAATCGTTGCCCATTCGCCTTAAAAATGTTGCCGTTCCTCGGATTTAACAGCTCGACAGTCCCATATGGATAGACAGTTTGCACAATGTAGGGACCGGTCCATCTAGATCTCAATTTTCCCAGAAATAGATGTAGGCGAGAATTATACATGAGCACTTTTTGATTGATCGTGAATGTCTTGCGAAGAATATTCTTATCATAGAATATCTTCGTCTTGTCCTTGTAAATTCTCGCATTCTCATATGCTTCGTTTCAGATTTCTGCAAGTTCATTCAATTATAGTTTGCGCAACGAGCTTGCCTTGTCAGAATTGAAATTCATCTTCTTAATTGCCCAAGATGCCCTATGTTCCAACTTCACAGGCAAGTGACAAGCCTTCCCATAGACAAGTCTATAGGAAGACATTCCAATACGGGTTTTAAAAGAGGAACGGTAAGCCCAAAGCACATCGGTAAGTCGAAGTGACTAATCCTTATGATCGAGGTTTACCGTTTTCTCCAAAATGTGTTTAATCTCCCTATTAGATATCTCAGCTTGTCCACTCGTTTGTGGGTGATAGGGAGTGCTCACCTTGTGTGTTACGCCATATTTCTTCATTAAAGTTTCAAAAGGGCGATTACAAAAGTGAGACCCTCCATCACTTATGATGACTCGAGGTGTTCCAAACCGAGAAAGAATATTCTCTTTTAAGAAGCGAATGACCGTTTTATGGTCATTATTCTGGCAAGGGATGGCCTCAACCCATTTGGAAACATAATCAATGGCAAGCAAGATGTATGTGTTTCCAAAAGAAGATGGGAATGGACCCATGAAATCGATGCCCCAACAATAAAAAATTTTGATTATTAAGATGGGATTGAGTGGCATCATATTTCTACGGGAGATTCCTCCCAATTTCTGACAAGGTTCACATGTTTTGCAAAACTCATGTGTGTCTTTGAACATGGTGGGCCAATAAAACCCACATTGCAGAATTTTTTCTGTGGTCTTTTTAGCCGAAAAGTGGCCACCACATGCCTGAGAATGACAGAAGGAGATGATACTTTGTTGTTCATCATCTGGCACACATCTCCTTATTATTTGATCGGGACAATACTTGAATAAGTATGGGTCATCCCATAGGAATTTTCGCACCTCAGTGAAGAATTTATCCTTATCTTGCTTTTTCCAATGTGTAGGAATTGTACCTGTAGCAAGATAGTTAGCAATGTCCGCAGACTATGGCAATTGGGAAACAGTAAAAAGTTGTTCATCAGGGAACATGTCATTGATCGCAGTCGTTTCAGGGGAATCAGTGAGGACAAGTCGAGAGAGATGGTCAGCTACAACATTTTCTACTCCTTTCTTATCACGTATTTCTATGCCAAATTCCTAGAGTAGAAGGATCCATCTTAGCAACCGTGGTTTAGCATCCTTCTTAGAGAGAAGGTACTTAAGCACGGCATGGTCAGTAAATACCATGATCTTGGATCCAATCAAGTAGGACCTAAACTTGTCCAAGGCAAAAACTACGGCTAAAAGTTCTTTTTCATTAGTGGTGTAGTTTGCTTGAGCTGAGTTTAGGGTTCTACTTGCATAGTAGATGACACATGGCTTTTTCTCTTTTCTTTGGCCTAGCACGACCCCAATAGCATAGTCGCTAGCATCGCACATAATTTCAAAAGGAAGGCTCCAATCAGGTGGTTGCATTATGGGAGCACATGTCAACATACCTTTAAGGGTGGTAAAGGCCTTTTGACATTCTTCATTCCACTCGAATGAATTTTCCTTTTGAAGTAGGTCACATAAAGGACGAGAGAGTGAACTGAAGTCCTTTATGAACCTTCTGTAAAATCCTGCGTGTCCCAAAAAGGACGGTACATCTCGTATGCTCTTGGGTGGTGGAAGGTTAGAAATAAGATCAATTTTCGCTTTGTCCACCTCGATTCCATTTTGTGAAACGATGTGACCAAGTACAATTCCCTTTTGAATCATGAAGTGACACTTCTCCCAATTCAGCACAAGGTTCTTCTCTTCACATCTTTTCAGCACAGATTTCAAGTGCTCAAGGCACTCATCAAAGCTACAACCAAATACGGAAAATCATCCATGAAGACTTCGAGAATTGTCCCCACCATGTCAGAAAAGATACTCATCATACAACGCTGAAAGGTGGCAGGGGCATTACATAGTCCAAACGGCATCCGTCGATAGGCGAAAGTGCCGAATGGACATGTGAATGTAGTCTTTTCTTGGTCTTCACGGGCAATCTCTATTTGGTTGTACCCTGAATAGCCATCAAGGAAGCAAAAGTGGGAATGACCCGCCAACCGTTCTATAATTTGATCAACAAACGGTAGGGGGAAATGGTCTTTCCTCGTGATAGTGTTTAGCTTCCTGTAGTCAATGCACATTCTCCAACCGGTAGTGACTCTAGTTGGCACGAGTTCATTATTGGCATTGGCTACGATGGTTATTCCGGATTTCTTAGGCACCACTTGAGTTGGGCTCACCTATTGACTATCGGATATTGGGTAAATAATACCCACATCCAATAGTTTCACCACTTCGGCCTTAACCACATCCTTCATATTTGGATTTAGTCGTCTTTGTGGTTGTCGAGATGTCTTCGCATTCTCCTCAGGGTGTATGCGATGAGTACAAATCAGTGGGTCTATGCCTTTGAGATCCGCAATTGACCATCCAATGACACTCTTGTGCTCTAATAGAGTGGCCATTAGCCCACTCTTTTGTTCTTCATCCAAGTGGGAAGAAATCACCACTGGGTATGTCTCATCTCGACCTAAATAAACATATTTCAGCTCACTTGGTAATGGTTTTAGGTCGAGTGTTGGTGCCTTGATGTTGGATGGGAGGGCCTTGTTCTTGTTTACAGGCAAATGCTCAAATAGGGCCCTCCATCTTTTATTATCAAGCACCGGCATCACATCTAGTATGGCATCCATCTCTTGTATTATTTCATCATTTATCTCATGAGAATAGGCCACACATACCTCCAAAGGGTCAGAAGATAGTGACAAGGGGGATATATCTTCCATGAATGATTCAATCATGTTTAGTTCGTGGATATCATCATCAACCTCCCGTGGTTGTTTGCATAAATCAAATATGTTAAGCTCAAGGGTCATATTTCCAAAGGACATTGTGTTGAGCTCTTAATTGTGCATATTCTAACCCCAATTCATCACTCATTGTGCAAGGTTTGTATGGTTTGTAAGCTAATTCAATGCATGTTTTGTGACTACAGGATTGAGGGTGAACTCTACTCAATTGAAGACATAAAGAGCTCACTTAGGATCATTCTGATGAAGAATGTTTGAGGACCAAAGAAGAAAAGAAAGAAAGAACCAAAGCAGAGAAGAAAGCAGATGAAAGAAAAGAAGAAAATAAGAAGAAAATGAAGCTGACCGGTCGTGACCGGTCGGCCAAGGAAGCCAGACCGGTCAGTGACCGATCAGCCATGTATGTTGGGCATTACTGAAGAGGACCGACCGGTCGGTCATTGTCGCTGGAACTTCAATGAATAGGACCGACCGGTCATGACCGGTCGGTCAGTGCTGCTGTAATATGGATGAAAACATCCGACCGGTCATGACCGGTCGGAGGGGCTTGCTGGACTGAAGATAAATAGGCCCGACCGGTCTTGACCGGTCGGGCATACTTGCTGGAATGACTCTCTAGCAAGGCCGACCGGTCTTGACCGGTCGGCCATGCGTATGAACTTAGAAACTTCTAATTTCTTCTCGATTTTCTCTGCGCTGCGTAAGAGTTTCGCAAATTCCCGATTATTCCGACGTTGTGGAGCCTCCAGACTATAAGAGGACACCTAGGGATCGTTCCTAGAGTATCCTGGAAGGGCTCAAGCGAGGTTGGAGGCTGTGGAAGTGAAGATTGGAGTTTCACAACTCCTTTTGGTTTGCTTTGCTGTTTTCATGCTTTTTGTAGTTGTTTCATGTTTCCTTGGATCATGAGCAGCTAAACCTCTTAGCTAGGGCTAAGAGGTGAAGCTTGTAGTGAATCCAAGATGTTTTAATTCGTAGTTAAGTGGTTTTTAGTTTGGAATTCATGATTATGAACTAAGGTTTGAAGTTTATACAAGTTTTTAAGTAATTTTTCTTAGTCTTGTGATGACTCATGGATGTTTGGATGAATCACTTAACTTCTTAATTTGTTTGCAACGGTATAGACCTGTATGATCCGAGGAATCGGAGTGCGCTCTAGTACTAAGCTCTTCATAAAGGGACTTCAGGCCAAAGTTCTATTTTAGTTGATTTTCTGGAATATGTAAGGACTGTGATGGTGATTTGATTCTAGTTCAAATCCTAATCTAACCTTGTTTTGTGAGAGGACTTGGGGATGGTTATGATGGAGAACTGGACCTATAGGAAAGGGGAATGACCTATGCAATTGAGCATGCTCAGCTCAGCCTAGATTGAGTGAATCTTATGCATAGAACTTACATATTACAGACTGTTTGGTTTAACAGTTCTATCATCCGACTAGACAGACAGGAATGTCAATTCTAGTTGAGAGAATAAGAAACCACAGCGGATTGAACATCAAGGATTGCTACAAGTGGATCCTTGAAACCCTAGTATCCTCTTATAATTAATTACTCTCGATTTAATTCAGCTTTTGTTACTTACATCAACTTTATACAACAATCTGATTAGTAGACTTCAATAGACACTTGTGAATGAAATTGTGAGATCCTACATAGTTCCTGTGGATCGACCTCGGTCTTACCGAGTTTATTACTACATCGCAACCCTACACTTGGGGAAGCGAACAAGTTTTTGGCGCCGTTGCAGGGGACCTTGACGGTTTTCATAAATTTCTGAAATTAGTATCTATTTAGGATTCTTTTAGATTTTTAGAACTAACTTAGTTTATTTATTTGATTTTTTTCTTTTCAGGGATTTCTAGGAAGCTGAAGAAGATACAAGAGTTTCAAGTGCGAATCAGGTTCTATCTTTCTAAACCTTACTCTTCTCCTTCTCCTATTCATTCCTATTCATCTCTTGTAGAGTGGGTGGAGATTCCTTTTGGATCTCTAAAAGGTCGGCCTTTTTGCCACCTGGATTCCTATTGGTCGGCTCAGCCGCCTTGGATCACCTTGTGCTCAGAGATTTCTTTTCTCATCTCTACTCCTCTTTTTCCTTTTTCTGCACTTTTTCTCAAAAGATTCAAAGAGTGGGTGGGGAGTTCTCTGAACCCCTATTGACCAGGAGAAATCGGTCTTTATCCTTGCTTCTGGCCTAGCCATTGCAAGACACCTTGTGCTTCGGTCTTAGAGAAGAGTAAAGAAAAGGGAGGAAGAATTCTCCTTTCTTTTTGTTTCTTATTTTTTGTTTTGCATGCCACAGTGGGCTCGGGATTCCAATAACCGACTCATAAGTGAAGGGGGGATAGTAGAAGGCTTTGATAGAGAGCCACGTGTTAGGAGATATCTAGATTCTCCAATTTTATCTGAAAGTATGGCTGCAAATCAACCTAACCCGATTCAAAATCAAACTGAAACAGGGGAGAATGTGGTTGAGAATGTTCCCCGACCTAGGACTTTACGTGATTTCTTGCAACCTGCAATAACGAGCACTCCCTCATGCATAGTATTCCCACCAAATGCAGGGAATGTGGATTTGAAACCGGGA
This sequence comes from Liriodendron chinense, assembly GCA_003013855.2. Classification (NCBI taxonomy): domain Eukaryota; kingdom Viridiplantae; phylum Streptophyta; class Magnoliopsida; order Magnoliales; family Magnoliaceae; genus Liriodendron; species Liriodendron chinense. The sequence continues at coordinate 5,281,139 of ML058510.1, read as the reverse complement.
GTGATCAATCTTCTCCCTAAATTCCATGGTTTAGACAGTGAAAGTGCCTATCAACACCTTAGGGAGTTTGATGAGGTAATCACCACCATGCACTTTGCAAATGTGACTGAAGATGTAGTAAGACTTAAATTCTTTCCTTTCACTCTTAAGGATAAAGCCAAGGGTTGGCTTTATGCATTGAGGCCAAGATCAATTGGGTCATGGAATGATATGCACAGAGAATTTATAAAAAAATTCTTCCATACTCACAAAACGAACATGCTTAAGCGCCTTATCATGAACTTTGCCCAAAAGGAGGATGAAACGTTTTCCCAATGTTGGGAGAGATTCAAGGACCTATTAAACGCATGCCCACATCATGGCTATGAAAATTGGCGGATTATAAGTTTTTTCTACGAAGGACTGATTCCATCCATGCGCCAATTTATAGAGATGATGTGTAATGGGGAGTTCATGAATAAGGAAGCTGATGAAGCATGGGATTATCTGGAAGAATTGGCTGAAAGTGCACAATCTTGGGACACACCTAAACCAACAAATTCCAAGATTGGCCAACAAAAGGAAAAGGGAGGAATGTATGTCTTATCAGAAGAAGATAGCATAAGTGCACGGTTGGCTAGCCTTACAAGAAAGGTCGAAGCCATGGAATTAAGGAAAGGAGAAACAATCAACTCCACTGAGGTTGAAACTGTTTGTGGAATTTGTGTTGGAAATCAACATGCTACACCAGATTGTCCCACAATTTCAGCAGTCCAAGGCATCTTACAAGAACAAACAAATGCCATAAACAGTTATCAGCAGCAATATGGTGCTCCAAACTCAAACACGTATAATCCTAATTGGAAGAACCATCCCAACTTCAGTTGGAACAATGGGCCCAATGCAAATGCAAACAACACTCCAAAAGTATCACTAGAAGAGATGTTGGGTGCATTCGTATCGGTCCAGAATGAGTATAACAAGACAAATTCTCTAAAAATAGATGGGTTCATGCAAGAGCAATTGAAATTCAATCAAAACTCAAACCAAGCCATCAATGAATTGAAAACATCTTTGGCTAGAGTTGAAGCTCACCTTAGTGTTAGAGAAAAGGGCACACTCCCTGCCCAACCTCTTCCTAACCCAAGGACCCAATATGAGATACAAGATGCAAGCTCATCCTCCCACCATACGGAACATGTCCAAGCTATCACCACTTTAAGAAGTGGGAAAGAAATTGATAAATCTAATCCGGTGAAGGCCCCAAAGCCTAAGGATCCAAAAATTTCCAAAGAGGATGATAGCCCAAACAATATTCCACAAGAGAAAGAACCGGAAAGACAATACAAGCCGGTTGCCCCATTTCCACAAAGGTTGATTTCACCTAAACCTTTAGATAAAAATCTGGAGATTCTGGAAGTTTTCAAGCAGGTGAAGATCAACATCCCGCTGTTGGATGCAATAAAACAAATACCATCTTATGCTAAATTTTTAAAGGAACTGTGTACAATCAAAAGGAAACATAACGTTCACAATAAAGTGCTTTTGGCTGAGAATTTGAGCGCCATCATCAAACAAGAGGTGCCCCAAAAATACAAGGATCCAGGTAGTCCAACCATCTCATGCATCATAGGAGACTACCAGATTAAACAAGCCCTACTCGACTTGGGGGCAAGTGTGAATCTCATTCCATACTCGGTCTACGAACAACTTGGGTTAGGTGAATTACCACACTCCAACTTGCTGATAGATCCATCCGGATACCGAGAGGAATGGTAGAGGATGTTCTAGTCCAAGTTGATAAATTCTACTACCTAGTAGATTTTATTGTCTTGGACACACATCCCGTGATAGGCACCGGTACTCAAATTCCCGTCATACTTGGACGACCGTTTCTAGCCACTTCAAACGCCATTATCAATTGTAGAAACGGACTTGTACAAATGTCCTTTGGAAATATGACCCTTGAGCTTAACATATTTGAGTTATGCAAACAACCGCGGGAAGTTGATGATGATGTCCACGAATTAAACATGATCGAATCATTCGTGGAGGATACAGTCCCCTTATCACTATTTTCTAACCTTTGGAGGCATGTATGGCCCACTCTCATGAGACAAATGATTACACAATACAAGAGAGGGATGCCATTCTAGATGTGATGCTGGTGCTTGAGAATAAAAGATGGAGGGCCCCAATTGAACCTTTGCCTGTAAATGAGAACAAGGCCTTCCCATCCAACATCAAGGCACCAAAACTCGACCTAAAACCATTGCCAAGCGAGCTAAAGTATGTTTATTTAGGTCGAGATGAGACATATCCAGTGGTGATTTCTTCCCACTTGGATGAGGAACAAGAGAGTAGGCTAATAGCCACTCTATTAGAGCACAAAAGTGCCATTGGATGGTCAATTGCGGATCTCAAAGGCATAGACCCTCTGATTTGTACTCACCGCATACACCTTGAGGAAAATGCAAAATCATCCCGGCAACCACAAAGACGACTAAATCCAAACATGAAGGATGTGGTTAAGGCCGAAGTGGTGAAACTACTGGATGTAGGTATCATTTACCCAATATCTGATAGCCAATGGGTGAGCCCAACTCAAGTGGTGCCTAAGAAATCCGGAATAACCATCTTAGCCAATGCCAATAATGAACTTGTACCAACTAGAGTCACTACCGGTTGGAGAATGTGCATTGACTACAGGAAGCTAAACACTGTCACGAGGAAAGACCACTTTCCCCTACCGTTTGTTGATCAGATTTTAGAACGGTTGGCGGGTCATTCACACTTTTGCTTCCTTGATGGCTATTCAGGGTACAACCAAATAGAGATTGCCCGTGAAGACCAAGAAAAGACTACATTCACATGTCCATTCGGCACTTTCGCCTATCGACGGATGCCGTTTGGACTATGTAATGCCCCTGCCATATTTCAGCGTTGTATGATGAGCATCTTTTCTGACATGGTGGGGACCATTCTCGAAGTCTTCATGGATGATTTTTCCGTATTCGGTTGTAGCTTTGATGAGTGCCTTGAGCACTTGAAATCTGTGCTAAAAAGATGTGAAGAGAAGAACCTTGTGCTCAATTGGGAAAAGTGTCACTTCATGGTTCAAAAGGGAATTGTACTTGGTCACATCGTTTCACAAAATGGAATTGAGGTGGACAAGGCGAAAATTGATCTTATCTCTAACCTCCCACCACCCAAAAGCATACGAGATATACGGTCCTTTTTAGGACACGCAGGATTTTACAGAAGGTTCATAAAGGATTTCAGTTCACTCTCTCGCCCTTTATGTAACCTACTTCAAAAGGAAAATTCATTCGAGTGGAATGAAGAATGTCAAAAGGCCTTTAACACCCTTAAAGGTATGTTGACATGTGCCCCAATAATGCAACCACCTGATTGGAGCCTTCCTTTTGAGATTATGTGCGATGCTAGCGACTATGCTATTGGGGCCGTGTTAGGCCAAAGAAAAGATAAAAAGCCATGTGTCATCCACTATGCAAGTAGAACCCTAAACTCAGCCCAGGCAAACTACACTACCACTGAAAAGGAACTTTTAGCCGTAGTTTTTGCTTTGGAGAAATTTAGATCCTACTTGATTGGATCCAAGATCATTATATTCACTGACCATGCCGCGCTTAAGTATCTGCTTTCTAAGAAGGATGCTAAACCACGGTTATTAAGATAGATCCTCCTACTCCAAGAATTCGACTTAGAAATACGTGATAAGAAAGGAGTAGAGAATGTAGTAGCTGACCACCTCTCCCGACTTGTCCTCACTGATTCCCCTGAAACGACTGCAATCAATGACATGTTCCCTGATGAACAACTTTTTACTGTTTCCCAATTGCCATGGTATGCGGACATTGCTAATTATCTTGCTACAGGTACAATTCCTACATATTGGAAAAAGCAAGATAAAGATAGATTCTTCTCGGAGGTACGGAAATTCCTATGGGACGACCCATACTTGTTCAAGTATTGTCCCGATCAAATCATAAGGAGATGTGTCCCAGATGATGAGCAACAAAGTATCATCTCCTTCTGTCATTCTCAAGCATGTGGTGGTCACTTTTCGGCCAAAAAGACCACAGCGAAAATTCTGCAATGTGGGTTTTATTGGCCCACCATGTTCAAAGACACACATGAGTTTTGCAAAGCATGTGAACCTTGTCAGAAACTGGGAGGAATCTCCCGTAGAAATATGATGCCACTCAATCCCATCTTAATTATCGAAATTTTTTATTGTTGGGGCATCGATTTCATGGGCCCATTCCCATCTTCTTTTGGAAATTTATACATCTTACTTGCTGTTGATTATGTTTCCAAATGGGTCGAGGCCATTCCTTGCCGGAATAATGACCATAAAACGGTCATTCGATTTTTAAAAGAAAATATTCTTTCCCGGTTTGGAACGCCTCGAGTCATCATAAGTGATGGAGGGTCTCACTTTTGCAATCGCCCTTTTGCAGCCCTAATGAAGAAATATGGCGTTACACACAAAGTGAGCACCCCCTATCACCCACAAACTAGTGGACAAGCTGAGATATCCAATAGGGAGATTAAACACATTTTAGAGAAAACGGTGAATCCCGATCGCAAGGATTGGTCACTTCGACTTACCGATGCGCTTTAGGCTTACCGTACTGCCTTTAAAACCCCTATTGGAATGTCTCCCTATAGACTTGTCTATGGGAAGGCTTGTCATTTGCCTGTGGAGTTGGAACATAAGGCGTATTGGGCTATTAAGACAATGAATTTCAATTCTGACAAGGCAAGCTCGCTACGCAAACTTCAATTAAATGAACTTGCAGAAATCCGGAATGAAGCTTATGAGAATGTGAGAATTTACAAGGACAAGACGAAGATATTCCATGATAAGAATATTCTTCGCAAGACATTCACGATCAATCAAAAAGTCCTCATGTATAATTCTCGCTTACATCTATTTCCGGGAAAATTGAGATCTCGATGGACCGGTCCCTACATTGTGCAAACTGTCTATCCGTATGGGACTGTCGAGCTATTGAATCCAAGGAACGGCAATATTTTTAAGGCAAATGGGCAGCGATTAAAGCCGTTCTTTGAAAATTTTCCTTCAGAAGGTATGTCCATACCCCTGAATGATCCTGTGTATCAGGATGATTGATCTCCTAGTTTGATGGAGGTATAGAGTAGTTAGGATTAGGATTTTGTTGCTTTTGTTTTCGTTTTCATAGGTTTGTTAGAAGGAGGAAGATTTCCAATGTTCACTCTCTCAGGTAATATCATTCCTCACTCCCTTTTATTTTCAAATTGCTCTCATGTTTTGCTCATTGCGCATCTTTTACATTGAGGACAATGCAAGATTTGGTTGGGGGGTGTAGGACCGCTTGGAGGAATCCAGCATTTTGCTCAAGCAATTATGTGGTGGAAATTTTTCGATTTTTTCAAAAATTCGAAACTCTTTTGGAAAACATTGGTTCTATGCATTCGAGTTGATATGAGCATAAGAGGAGGAGATATGAAGTGTATAAGGCTGGATGTCTGAAATCTCTCATTGCATAATGATTTTATATGTGAACTCCCCTATTTTTGTGATTGATAGAAAATCTGAACACTTTTACACATAGTTCACATTACACGATTTTCATGAGTTGAAGGGATTATGTGATTTAGGGATTCGTTAGACTTTGAATTAAGGTATTGAGAAATCAGGCCGGGGTTCTTTGTCCATCCTTGTCCATGGGAAAATAATGAAAGATATGGATTTCTAAAAATCCTATCTAATTTAAAAAGAAAAAGGAAAAGGAAGGATGAAATTGGGAATGTGGAAAAACGGTGGAAAATTCCGATTAGGGCTACCTACTACCAACCGGGGGATGGTCTACCCGTAACCAAAGCCGGAAATGGGACGTAGTGTGAAAGTCGTCGGAAGGACGGTAAGGCAAATTCCTGTCATTGGCTTGATGTGGTTCTATGTACCTTGAGTTCTATAGTCTAGTTGATCTATGAAGAAGATAATCCTAGAAACTCGTGGAATGAATTTTCACTACCCACACTAGGATGAATTTGTTCAAGTCCCTCTATTTGTCAACCAATCAGTGGGAATCTCATATGAATGCCTATTATGCCTTGAGGATTTACGGTTCCAACCTTTGACGCCTAATCTTTCTGACTCTTACACTTATGAACCTGGGAATGTATAGAAGGATGGTTTCTGAAAGAGAGTTGAGTTTTTGAAGAATGAGATTAGCTTCACGCATGTTTTGCTCGGGACTAGCAAAATGCTGGTTGGGGGGTGTGTTGAGCTCTTAATTGTGCATATTCTAACCCCAATTCATCACTCATTGTGCAAGGTTTGTATGGTTTGTAAGCTAATTCAATGCATGTTTTGTGACTACAGGATTGAGGGTGAACTCTACTCAATTGAAGACATAAAGAGCTCACTTAGGATCATTCTGATGAAGAATGTTTAAGGACCAAAGAAGAAAAGAAAGAAAGAACCAAAGCAGAGAAGAAAGCAGATGAAAGAAAAGAAGAAAATAAGAAGAAAATGAAGCTGACCGGTCATGACCGGTCGGCCAAGGAAGCCAGACCGGTTAGTGACCGGTCAGCCATGTATGTTGGGCATTACTGAAGAGGACCGACCGGTCATGACCGGTCGGTCATTGTCGCTAGAACTTCAATGAATAGGACCGACCGGTCATGACCGGTCGGTCAGTGCTGCTGTAATATGGATGAAAACATCCGACCGGTCATGACCGGTCGGTCAGTGCTGCTGTAATATGGATGAAAACATCCGACCGGTCATGACCGGTCGGAGGGGCTTGCTGGACTGAAGATAAATAGGCCCGACCGGTCTTGACCGGTCGGGCATACTTGCTGGAATGACTCTCTGGCAAGGCCGACCGGTCTTGACCGGTCGGCCATGCGTATGAACTTAGAAACTTCTAATTTCTTCCCGATTTTCTCTGCGCTGCGTAAGAGTTTCGCAAATTCCCGATTATTCCGACGTTGTGGAGCCTCCAGACTATAAGAGGACACCTAGGGATCGTTCCTAGGGTATCCTGGAAGGGCTCAAGCGAGGTTGGAGGCTGTGGAAGTGAAGATTGGAGTTTCACAACTCCTTTTGGTTTGCTTTGCCGTTTTCATGCTTTTTGTAGTTGTTTCATGTTTCCTTGGATCATGAGCAGCTAAACCTCTTAGCTAGGGCTAAGAGGTGAAGCTTGTAGTGAATCCAAGATGTTTTAATTCGTAGTTAAGTGGTTTTTAGTTTGGAATTCATGATTATGAACTAAGGTTTGAAGTTTATACAAGTTTTTAAGTAATTTTTCTTAGTCTTGTGATGACTCATGGATGTTTGGATGAATCACTTAACTTCTTAATTTGTTTGCAACGGTATAGACCTGTATGATCCGAGGAATCGGAGTGCGCTCTAGTACTAAGCTCTTCATAAAGGGACTTCAGGCCAAAGTTCTATTTTAGTTAATTTTCTGGAATATGTAAGGACTGTGATGGTGATTTGATTCTAGTTCAAATCCTAATCTAACCTTGTTTTGTGAGAGGACTTGGGGATGGTTATGATGGAGAACTGGACCTATAGGAAAGGGGAATGACCTATGCAATTGAGCATGCTCAGCTCAGCCTAGATTGAGTGAATCTTATGCATAGAACTTACATATTACAGACTGTTTGGTTTAACAGTTCTATCATCCGACTAGACAGACAGGAATGTCAATTCTAGTTGAGAGAATAAGAAACCACAGCGGATTGAACATCAAGGATTGCTACAAGTGGATCCTTGAAACCCTAGTATCCTCTTATAATTAATTACTCTCGATTTAATTCAGCTTTTGTTACTCACATCAACTTTATACAACAATCTGATTAGTAGACTTCAATAGACACTTGTGGATGAAATTGTGAGATCCTACATAGTTCCTGTGGATCGACCTCGGTCTTACCGAGTTTATTACTACATCGCAACCCTACACTTGGGGAAGCGAACACATTGGTACAAGTCCATTTCTATAATTGATAATTGCATTTGAAGTAGCTAGAAACGGTCGGCCAAGTATGACGGGAATTTGAGCACCGGTGCCTATCACAGGATGTGTATCAAAGACAATAAAGTCTACTGGGTAGTAGAATTTATCAACTTGGACTAGAACATCCTCAATCATTCCTCTCGGTATACGAATGGATCTATCAGCAAGTTGGAGTGTGGTTTTGGTGGGTTTCAATTCACCTAACACAAGTTGTTCGTAAACGGAGTAAGGAATGAGGTTCACACTTACCCCCAAATCGAGTAAGGCTTGTTTAATCCGGTAATCTCCTATGATGTATGAGATGGTTGGACTACCCGGATCCTTGTATTTTTGGGGCACCTCTTGTTTGATGATGGCGCACAAATTCTCAGTCAAAAGTACTTTGTTGTAAACATTGTGTTTCCTTTTGACTGTACACAATTCCTTTAGAAATTTGGCATAAGATGGTATTTGTTTAATGGCATCCAACAACGGGATGTTGATCTTCACCTATTTGAAAACTTCTAAAATTTCCAGATTTTTATCTAAAGGTTTAGGTGAAATCAACCTTTGTGGAAATGGGGCAACCGGCATGTATTGCCTTTCCGATTCTTTCTCTTGTGGAGTGTTGTTTGAGCTATCATCCTCTTTGGAAATTTTCGGATCCTTAGGCTTTGGGGCCTTCACCGGATTAGATTTATCAATTTGTTTCCCACTTCTCAAAGTGGTGATAGCTTGAACATGCTCCGTATGATGGGAAGATGAGCTTGCATCTTGTATCTCAAACTGGGTTCTTGGGTTAGGAAGAGGTTGGGCAGGAAGTGTGCCCTTCTCTCTAACACTAAGATGAGATTCAACTCTAGCCATTGATGTTTTCAATTCATTGATGGCTTGAGTTGAATTTTGATTGAATTTCAATTGCTCTTGCATGAACCCATCTATTTTCAGAGAATTTGTCTTGTTATACTCAGCTTGGACCGATACGAATGCACCCAACATCTCCTCTAGCGTCACTTTTGGAGTAATGACTAGAGATGGACCTAGTATAGGTTGAGCTTGAGGGATAGCGGTTGCATTCGCAGTGGGTCCATTCCTCCAACTAAAGTTGGGATGGTTCTTCCAACTAGCATTAAATGTGTTTGAGGTTGGAGCACTAAATTGCCGTTGATAACTGTTTATGGCATTTGATTGTTCTTATAAGATGTCCTGAACTACTGAAATTGTGGGACAATCTTGTGTTGCATGTTGATTTCCGGCACAAATTCCATAAACAGTTTCAACGTCATTGGAGTTAATCGTCTCTCATTTCCTCAATTCCATGGCTTCGACCTTTCTTGTGAGGCTAGCCACCCATGCACTTATGCTATCCTCTTCCGATAAGACATACATTCCTCCTCTTTCCTTGTGTTGGCCAATCTTGGAATTTGTTGGTTTTGATGTATCCCAAGACTGTGCATTCTTAGCCAATTCTTCCAAATAATCCCATGCTTCATCAGCCTCCTTATTCATGAACTCCCCATTACACATCATCTCTACGAATTGGCGCATGGGTGAAGTCAATCCTTCATAGAAAAAGCTTATAACCCGCCAAATTTCATAGCCATGATGTGGGCATGCGTTTAATAGGTCTTTAAACCTCTCCCAACATTGGAAGAAGGTTTCATCTTCCTTTTTGGGCAAAGTCCATGATAAGGCGCTTCAACATGTTTGTTTTGTGAGTAGGGAAGAATTTTTTTATGAATTCCCTGTGCATATCAGTCCGTGCACCAATTGATCTTGGCCTTAATGCATGAAGCCAACCTTTAGCTTTATCTTTAAGAGTAAAAGGGAAGAATTTAAGTCTCACCACATCATCAGTCACATTAGCAAAGTGCATGGTGGTTATTACCTCATCAAACTCCTTAAGGTGTTGATAGGCACTTTCACTGTCTAATCCATAGAATTTAGGAAGAAGTTGGATCACTCCCGGTTTTAAATCCACATTCCCTGCATTTTGTGGAAAAATTATGCATGAGGGAGTGCTCGCTTTTGCTGGTTGCAAGAAATCACATACAGTTCTAGGTCAGGGAACATTCTCAACCACATTCTCCCCTGTTTCAGTTTGGTTTTGGCCCAGATTAGGATTGGCCATTGGATTAGGTTGATTCACAGCTATACTTTCAGACAAAATTGGAGAAGTTAGATGTCTCCTAGCTCGTGGTTCTCTGTCAATTCCTTCTTCTATCTCCCCTTCACTTATGAGTCGGTTATTGGAATCCCGAGCCCAATGTGGCATGCAAAACCAAAAAATAGGAAACAAAGGGAAAGAAGAATTCTTCCTCCCTTTCTTTACTTTTCTCTAAGACCGAAGCACAAGGTGTCTTGCAATGGCTAAGCCAGAAGCAAGGATAGAGACCGATTTCTCCTAGTCAATAGGGGTTCAGAGAACTCCCCACCCACTCTTTGAATCTTTTGAGAAAAAGTGCAGAAAAAGGAGAAAGAGGAGTCGAGGTGAGAAAAGAAATCTCTAAGCACAAGGTGATCCAAGACGGCAGAGCCGACCAATAGGAATCCAGGTGGCACAAGGCCTACCTTTCAGAGATCTAAAAAGAGTCTCCACCCACTCTACAAGAGATGAATATGATAGGAATGAATAGGAGAAGGAGAAGAGTAAGGTTTAGAAAGATAGAACCTGATTCGGCACTTGAAATCCTTATATCTTCTTCAGCTTCCTAGAAATCCCTGAAAAAGAAAAATCAAATAAAACAAACTAAGTTAGTCCTAAAATCCTAAAAATCCTAAATAGATACTAATTTCAGAAATTTGTGAAAACCGTCAAAATCGCCGACAACGGTGCCAAAAACTTATTTGCTTTCCCAAGTGTAGGGTTGCGATGTAGTAATAATCTCGGTAAGACCGAGGTCGATCCACAGGGACTTGTGTAGGAATTCACAAACACATCCAATAATATCTATTAAAAGCTAACAACCAAATTTTTTATGAGATTGATGTGAGTAACAATTTTAAACTAATTTGAAGGTAAACAATTAGAAAAAGGCACTATGGGTTCAAGGATCCACTTGTAGCAATCCTTAATGTTTAATCCGCTGTGGTTTCTCACTTTCTCAACTAGAATCGATATTAAGATCTATCTAGCCGGATGATAGAGCTATTAAACCAGACAATCTGTCATATGTAAGTCCAATGCATATGATTCACTCAATGTAAGCTAGGCTGAGCATGCTCAATTGCATAGGTCAGTCCCAATTCCAGTAGGCTCAGATCACAATCATAACCATCCTCAAGTCCTGTCACAAGACAAGGCTAGATTACAATTTGAACTTGATTCAAATCACATGCACAGTCCCATACATAGCACAAAAATTCAAAAAAGTAAAACTTTGGTAGGAAGTTCCCACATGAAGATCATAGTACTAGAGCGTACTCCAATTCCTCGAATCATACAGGTCTAGACTAATACAAACCAATTAAGAATTTAAGTAATTCTCCCAAACATCCATGAGTCATCATAAGACTAAGAAAAACTACTTAAAACTTGTATAAACTTCAAACCATTGTTCATAAACATGAATTCCAATCTTAAAACCAACTAAAAATGAATTGAAACATCTTAGACTCACTACAAGCTTCACCTCTTAGCCCTAGCTAAGAGGTTTAGCTGCTCATGATCTAAGAAAACATGAAACAACTTAAGAAAAGCATAAAACAGTAAAACAAACTAGAAGGAGTTGTGGAACTCCGAAATCCACTTCCGCCGCCTCCAACCTTACTTAAACCCTTCTAAGATACCCTAGGAATGATCCCTAGGTGTCCTTTTATAGTGGAGAGGTTTCGCAACTTCAGAAGATTCGAGAATCTGCGTAACACTTACGCACTGCGCAGAGAAAATCGGCGCCAGAATTAGAAGTTTAAAACTTATGCAGACGACCGGTCGTGGATGCTGGACGACCGGTCTCAAAATGACCAAAAACAGTCTAGAGAGTTTCAGCTTGGAAATTGATTTAAGGACTGGTCGCACGACCGGTCGCAGAAGTGGACGACCGGCCGCACGACCGGTCGTGAACAGTCCAGAGAGCTATGGCCTTTGTGCCTCCTCTGTGCATGTGCGAACCGGTCGGACGACCGGTCCTTGGCCTTGGACGACTGGTCGGACGACCAGTCGTGGGCACCTTCTTCTGCATTCTTTCTTTCATTTCTTTTCTTCTTTCCTTGCTTCCTTCTTTCTTTGTTCCTCTTTCGATCTTCATCCAAATAGTTCCAAATAAGCTCTTTTCATCTTTATTTAGGCGGAGTCCACTCTCAATCCTGCAATCACAAAACATGCATTCAATTAGTCTTTAAATCATAAAAATCTCGCACAATGAGTGATGAATTGGGGTTAGAATATGCACAATTAAGAGCTCAACACATTGTTACAGCCAACGTGCCAGTCGCAATAGGAGAAATCTGATCTCTCGGGACTCCGTTCATATGTGCAAGTGACAATGTCGCATCTTCCATATGAAGTTTCTCGCGGTTATATTCCTCCATCAGGTCTGAAATTTCTTTAAGATTGTATAATCTTTCATCTGAGTCATCGTCTTCCTCCCTACATTTATCGACCAGACCGGGTATCTCTCTAGCCCTACGGAAAGTCCAACCGCAACAGCTGATGAAGTATGCTGCGTGCTTCCGCTACGCTCCAGTTTGTGGAGGACATGATCAGAAAGTGACTTAACTGTAAATGTCGATTATAAACAACTCAATTCAAGAAATAAATCATGACTTGTAAAACATATATACATGTAATAATCAAATTAATCGAATTGAAAATGACGTGTAAATATTGTATACATTTAATAATCGTCGTCTGAATCATTATCGCTTATCACTCTTTCTTCTTCACCATCACTATCGCTGATCAGTATTTCCTCTTCATCGTTTGCAATGTCGTCATCGATGAAAGCGCTATCATCTCTAACAATGTCATTTATGATTGAGGCATCAACATGATCAGGTGGCACATCATCTCTATTCAATTGCACCACATCAATATCAACATTTGGATCATTCAATCTATCACAAGATGGCATGTCTTCTGGATATGCTTGTTCAACTGACGACGTTCCATTTCTCCCTTCATCGCTATCTTCAACGTCTAGTTCGGGAACGTCAAATATGTTCCTGGGCTTTATTTTCTACACCACGTGCCAAGAGCCGCCTAACTTGGTGTCAACGAGGTAGAATACTTGTTCGGCTTGGCCGGCTATGATAAATGGGTCATCTTTAAACCACTTCCAATATAAATTTACGCTCGTGAAGTAATCAATCTGTATTCCCAACTTCTTATTTCCAATGTCCCACCAATCGCATTTAAATAAGTACACCCGCTTTCTCATACAATAACTCAGCTCAATAATATCCGTCAAAATGCTATAAAAATCAATTTCTACCTCCTCATGTGTTCCCTTCACAACCACCCCACTATTTTGTGTGGTCCTATATTTGTCACACTCTTCACTGTGGAACCGAATCCCGTTTACAATACAACCTGTATATCTAGATACACGTCTATCAGGGCCACACACCAGTGAGTAGAGCGCATCAAACGCATCCGCAAAGTTGCTAGCGCGCAACATCTTCATCTATCATGACATACAGAATATAAATGTTTATGAATTTGAGATTACTTGTAAATATTGTGCAATACAACAATATTGTATGTGTGGTGAGATAGAAGGTAAATTAATCTTACACGTTTTGGGAACCATTCTGGAAACTGATCCTGATGCATTCGATCATAATTTGTAAGGTATTGGGATTTCATCTCCTCGATGTGTTCGCTATACACAATTGGCACGTTGTCAGCAAGAAATTTTGAGATTACGTGTATGTAGATATACAATTATCGATTGAAGACTTACACCAAGTACGACTCTATTTCTTCACAATTATGCAACACATACCACCGCGCCTTCACTTGATCCCGAAGGTCGATATCCTGAAACATCGGCGATCCTAAAGGACGGACGTTATGTGCGAATACAGATATGAGTCCTTGTTCATGCTTCTGCCCATCATCGGCATTCCGATGTTCTCGGTTGAATTTAGTCTCTATGCCAAGAAGATACATGGAGCAAAATGTCAGGCACTCATTATCAATGTACGCCTCAGCAATGGATCCCTCTGGACGTGCCTTATTCCTCACATATCATTTTAATGTGTAAAGGTATCTGTACAAAAAATCACTATGTTTAGAGGACATGAAAACATGGATATACGTAGTTTATGGAATGAATAAAAATTTATGATCATTGTTCTATCACCTTTCGATCGGATACATCCAACGATATTGTACTGGGCCTGCAAGATTCGCTTCGTGCGGTAAGTGGATTGGTAGGTGTACCATGACATCGAAAAATGCAGGTGGAAATATTCTTTCAAGTTTGCAAAGGATTACGACAATATCCTTCTCCAGTCGTTTAATAACCTCTACATTCAAAGATTTCGAACCCAAATCCTTAAAGAATATCCCCAACTTAATCAGCGCAGCACTAACATCCTTGCTAAGGAATCCACGAATCGCAACTAGTAGTAGACGTTGCGGAAGGACATGACAATCATGACTTTTCATTCCTGTTACCTTACAGTCCGTAATGTTTACGCGCCGAGAGATATTCGATGCATACCCATCGGGAAACTTCACCGATCTCAACCATTCACATAAACATTTTTTCTCTAGTTTTGTCAGTGTGTAGCAGGCTGCTGGTATAGTATATGAACTTCCATGTGGTTGCAAGTGCAACTCTTTCCTTAAACCCATTGCTTGTAGATCCAATCGAGCCTTAAAACTATCTTTTGTTTTCTTCTCTATGTTCATTAATGTTCCAAAGACATTGTCACATATATTCTTCTCAATATGCAGACATCCAAGTTGTGCCGCAATTTCAGATGACTCCAATAAGGCAACTAAAAAAAATGCTCTTCTTCCTTCAGTTATACTCCAATACTGTACGTTTTCTCTTCTTCAAGTGCGGTGCCTTACCAAATCTAACTTCTTCAATGTTACTCAATTGTTGTAACACATCTTCTCCAGATAGTTCTTTCGGTGGTGGCCTATGATCTTGTTTGCCATCAAAGATTATCGTCTTCCTGCGCCAACTATGATCCTCGGAAGAAAGCGACGATGGCCCATATAACACTTTTTTTTACCATGCTTCAATGACAATGAACAAGTCTCAGTACTACATGTAGGACAAGCCAACTTTCCCTTCGTGCTCCACCCAGACAAATTCCCATATGCAGGGAAGTCATTTATTGTCCACAAGACCGCTGCATGCAATCGAAACGTCTGTTCTGCAAAAGTGTCATACGTCTGGACACCTTGACTCCACAACTCGTTTAACTCATCTACTAATGGTTGCAAATACACATCAATGTCATTCCCCGATGACTTGGGTCCAGGAATAAGCAACGACATCATAAAAAATGATTCCTTCATACACAACCAAGGAGGTAAATTGTAGGGCATAAGTATCACTGGCCACATACTGTACGAGTTACTCATATTACCAAATGGATTAAAACCATCACTTGCAAGACGTAGCCGAACATTGCAAGAATCATCTGCAAACCAATCATATTGCTTATCAAATTATTGCCAGGCTTCAGAGTTAGCAGGATGCCTCAATGTATTATCATCATGAACGCGTTTCTCCTTATACCACCTCATATCTTCAGCCGTCTTGCTCGACGTAAACAATCTTTGTAATCTAGGTTTCAATGGAAAGTACCTTTACACCGTTTGTGGAATTTTCTTATGCTTAGGTTCGTCATATTTCCACCTAGACTCGCCACATTGTGGACACTCTTCAACATTTTCATGTTCTTTCCAATACAATACACAATCATTTATACACGCATGTATGAGGATGTAACCAAGGCCCAAGTCTCGCATTAAGGATTTTGCCTCGTAATGAGACTTAGGCAATGTCTCACCTTCAGGTAATACTTCTTTAAACAAGCCAAGTAACATGTCGAACGATTTGTTACTCCAACGATTTATTGTCTTTAAATGAAGTAACCTTGTAAGAAAATTCAACTTGAAGAAGTTCTAACACCCCGGATAGAGTGGACGTTGCGCATCCCTCAACAACCTGCTAAACTTTTCTGATTCGACACACCCATAGGAGGAATATCCTGGCTACTACTTGTCGCTACAAAATCAGTATCCGCAATTGTTCCCCTTAACACATTCCCTATGATATCTTGCATATCGTCAACATCTTCATCCTCCTCATTAGGCACAATTGGGTCAACAAGGACTTCAGTGGCCTCAACTCTTTGGTGGAAGTCTTCACCATGATGAATTCACTAAGTGTAACCCTGGTCAATCCCAACTATGAACAAATCATCTTCCACTTTGTCTAAAGTCTTGTGAACCATGTTCCTGCATTTTCGGCATGGACACCTAATTCTATTACCTGAATCTGCCCGATATCTCACAAATTTCATGAACTCCTTAACACCTTGTTTATACTCTGGCTAAACCGATTCTTAGCTCGCATCCAACTCTTATCCATATCTACAATGCAAAGATTAGAGTCAGGTTCAGTTTAGAGTTGTAGATTTAGGAATAGGTGTAGGTTTAGTTTAGGTGATTTGAGTTTAGGATTAGGTTTAGGCATAGGTTGAGATTTTCGGGTTCGGGATCGGGTTTCGGGTTAGGTTTTTGGGTCAAATTTTAGGTTAGGTGAACGGATTTAGGAATAGGTGTAGGTTTAGTTTAGATGATTTGAGTTTAGGATTAGGTTTAGGCATAGGTTGAGATTTTCGGGTTCGGGATCGGGTTTCGGGTTAGGTTTTTGGGTCAAATTTTAGGTTAGGTGAACGGATTTAGGAATAGGTGTAGGTTTAGTTTAGATGATTTGAGTTTAGGATTAGGTTTAGGCATAGGTTGAGATTTTCGGGTTCGGGATTGCGTTTCGGGTTAGGTTTTTGTGTTTGGGTCAAAGTTTAGGTTAGGTGAATGCATTTAGGAATAGGTGTAGGTTTAGTTTAGATGATTTGAGTTTAGGATTAGGTTTAGGCATAGGTTGAGATTTTCGAGTTCGGGATCGGGTTTCGGGTTAGGTTTTTATGTTTGGGTCAAAGTTTAGGTTAGGTGAATGGATTTAGGAATAGGTGTAGGTTTAGTTTAGCTGATTTGAGTTTAAGATTAGGTTTAGGCATAGGTTGAGATTTTCGGGTTCGGGATCGCGTTTCGGGTTAGGTTTTTGTGTTTGGGTCAAAGTTTAGGTTAGGTGAATGCATTTAGGAATAGGTGTAGGTTTAGTTTAGATGATTTGAGTTTAGGATTAGGTTTAGGCATAGGTTGAGATTTTCGAGTTCGGGATCGGGTTTCGGGTTAGGTTTTTATGTTTGGGTCAAAGTTTAGGTTAGGTGAATGGATTTAGGAATAGGTGTAGGTTTAGTTTAGCTGATTTGAGTTTAAGATTAGGTTTAGGCATAGGTTGAGATTTTCGGGTTCGGGATCAGGTTTTGGGTTAGATTTTCGTGTTTGGGTCAAAGTTTAGGTTAGGTGAATGGATTTAGGAATAGGTGTAGGTTTAGTTTAGGTGATTTGAGTTTAGGATTAGGTTTAGGCATAGGTTGAGATTTTCGGGTTCGGGATCAGGTTTCGGGTTAGGTTTTTGTGTTTGGGTCAAAGTTTAGGTTAGGTGAATGGATTTAGGAATAGGTGTAGGTTTAGTTTAGGTGATTTGAGTTTACGATTAGGTTTAGGCAGAGGTTGAGATTTTCGTGTTCTGGATCGAGTTTCGGGTTATGTTTTCGTGTTTGGGTCAAAGTTTAGGTTAGGTGAATGGACTTAGGAATAGGTGTAGGTTTAGTTTAGATGATTTGAGTTTAGGATTAGGTTTAGGCATAGGTTGAGATTTTCGGGTTCGGGATCGCGTTTCAGGTTAGGTTTTCGTGTTTGGGTCAAAGTTAAGGTTAGGTGAATGGATTTAGGAATAGGTGCAGGTTTAGTTTAGCTGATTTGAGTTTAAGATTAGGTATAGGCATAGGTTGAGATTTTCGGGTTCGGGATCAGGTTTCGGGTTAGGTTTCCTTGTTTGGGTCAAAGTTTAGGTTAGGTGAATGGATTTAGGAATAGGTGTAGGTCTAGTTTAGATGATTTGAGTTTAGGATTAGGTTTAGGCATAGGTTGAGATTTTCGGTTTCGGGATCGCGTTTCAGGTTAGGTTTTCGTGTTTGGGTCAAAGTTTAGGTTAGGTGAATGCATTTAGGAATAGGTGTAGGTTTAGTTTAGATGATTTGAGTTTAGGATTAGGTTTAGGCATAGGTTGACATTTTCGAGTTCGGGATCGGGTTTCGGGTTAGGTTTTTGTGTTTGGGTCAAAGTTTAGGTTAGGTGAATGGATTTAGGAATAGGTGTAGGTTTAGTTTAGATGATTTAAGTTTAGGATTAGGTTTAGGTTTAGGCATAGGTTGAGATTTTCGGGTTCGGGATCGTGTTTCGGGTTAGGTTTTCATGTTTGGGTAAAAGTTTGGGTTAGGTGAATGGATTTAGGAATAGGTGTAGGTTTAGTTTAGATAATTTGAGTTTAGGATTAGGTTTAGGCATAGGTTGAGATTTTTGGGTTCGGGATCGCGTTTCGGGTTAGGTTTTCGTGTTTGGATCTAAGTTTAGATTAGGTGAATGGATTTAGGAATAGGTGTAGGTATAGTTTAGGTGATTTAAGTTTAAATAAGGTTTAGGCATAGGTTGAGATTTTCGGGTTCGGGATCAGGTTTCGGGTTAGGTTTTCGTGTTTGGGTCAAAGTTTAGGTTAGGTGAATGGATTTAGGAATAGGTGTAGGTTTAATTTAGATGATTTGAGTTTAGGATTAGGTTTAGGCACAGGTTGAGATTTTCGAGTTCGGGATCGGGTTTCGGGTTAGGGTTTTGTGTTTGGGTCAAAGTTAAGGTTAGGTGAATGGATTTAGGAATAGGTGTAGGTTTAGTTTACTGATTTGAGTTTAAGATTAGGTTTAGGCATAGGTTGAGATTTTCGGGTTCGGGATCAGGTTTCGGGTTAGGTTTTCGTGTTTGGGACAAAGTTTAGGTTAGGTGAATGGATTTAGGAATAGGTGTAGGTTTAATTTAGATGATTTGAGTTTAGGATTAGGTTTAGGCACAGGTTGAGATTTTCGAGTTCGGGATCGGGTTTCGGGTTAGGGTTTTGTGTTTGGGTCAAAGTTTAGGTTAGCTGAATGGATTTAGGAATAGGTGTAGGTTTGGTTTAGATGATTTGAGTTTAGGATTAGGTTTAGGCATAGGTTGAGATTTTCGGGTTCGGGATCGCGTTTCAGGTTAGGTTTTCGGGTTTGGGTCAAAGTTTAGGTTAGGTGAATGCATTTAGGAATAGGTGTAGGTTTAGTTTAGATGATTTGAGTTTAGGATTAGGTTTAGGCATAGGTTGACATTTTCGAGTTCGGGATCGGGTTTCGGGTTAGGTTTTTGTGTTTGGGTCAAAGTTTAGGTTAGGTGAATGGATTTAGGAATAGGTGAATGGATTTAGGAATAGGTGTAGGTCTAGTTTAGGTGATTTGAGTTTACGATTAGGTTCAGGCAGAGGTTGAGATTTTCGTGTTCGGGATCGAGTTTCGGGTTAGGATTTCGTGTTTGGGTCAAAGTTTGGGTTAGGTGAATGGATTTAGGAATAGGTGTAGGTTTAGTTTAGATAATTTGAGTGCAGGATTAGGTTTAGGCATAGGTTGAGATTTTGGGGTTCGGGATCGCGTTTCGGGTTAGGTTTTCGTGTTTGGATCTAAGTTTAGATTAGGTGAATGGATTTAGGAATAGGTGTAGGTATAGTTTAGGTGATTTAAGTTTAAATAAGGTTTAGGCATAGGTTGAGATTTTCGGGTTCGGGATCAGGTTTCGGGTTAGGTTTTCGTGTTTGGGTCAAAGTTTAGGTTAGGTGAATGGATTTAGGAATAGGTGTAGGTTTAGTTTAGATGATTTGAGTTTAGGATTAGGTTTAGGCATAGGTTGAGATTTTCGGGTTTGGGATCGCGTTTCGGGTTAGGTTTTCGTGTTTGGATCTAAGTTCAAGTTAGGTGAATGGATTTAGGAATAGGTGTAGGTTTAGTTTGGGTAATTTGAGTTTAGGATTAGGTTTAGGCATAGGTTGAGATTTTCGGATTCGGTATCATGTTTCGGGTGAGCTTTTCGTGTATGGGTCAATGGTAAGGTTAGGTGAATGGATTTAGGAATAGGTGTAGGTTTAGTTTAGCTGATTTGAGTTTAAGATTAGGTTTAGGCATAGGTTGAGATTTTCGGGTTCGGGATCAGGTTTCGGGTTAGGTTTTCGTGTTTGGGTCAAAGTTTAGATTAGGTGAATGGATTTAGGAATAGGTGTAGGTATAGTTTAGGTGATTTAAGTTTAAATAAGGTTTAGGCATAGGTTGAGATTTTCGGGTTCGGGATCAGGTTTCGGGTTAGGTTTTCGTGTTTGGGTCAAAGTTTAGGTTAGGTGAATGGATTTAGGAATAGGTTTAGGTTTAGTTTAGATGATTTGAGTTTAGGATTAGGTTTAGGCATAGGTTGAGATTTTCGGGTTCGGGATCACGTTTCGTGTTAGGTTTTCGTGTTTGGGTCAAAGTTAAGGTTAGGTGAATGGATTTAGGAATAGGTGTAGGTTTAGTTTAGCTGATTTGAGTTTAAGATTAGGTTTAGGCATATGTTGAGATTTTCGGGTTCGGGATCAGGTTTCTGGTTAGGTTTTCGTGTTTGGGACAAAGTTTAGGTTAGGTGAATGGATTTAGGAATAGGTGTAGGTTTAATTTAGATGATTTGAGTTTAGGATTAAGTTTAGGCACAGGTTGAGATTTTCGAGTTCGGGATCGGATTTCGGGTTAGGTTTTTGTGTTTGGGTCAAAGTTTAGGTTAGGTGAATGGATTTAGGAATAGGTGTTGGTTTAGTTTAGATGATTTGAGTTTAGGATTAGGTTTAGGCATAGGTTGAGATTTTCGGGTTCGGGATCGCGTTTCAGGTTAGGTTTTCGTGTTTGGGTCAAAGTTTAGGTTAGGTGAATGGATTTAGGAATAGGTGTAGGTTTAGTTTAGCTGATTTGAGTTTAAGATTAGGTTTAGGCATAGGTTGAGATTTTCGGGTTCGGAATCAGGTTTCGGGTTAGGTTTTCGTGTTTGGGACAAAGTTTAGGTTAGGTGAATGGATTTAGGAATAGGTGTAGGTTTAATTTAGATGATTTGAGTTTAGGATTAAGTTTAGGCACAGGTTGAGATTTTCGAGTTCGGGATCGGATTTCGGGTTAGGTTTTTGTGTTTGGGTCAAAGTTTAGGTTAGGTGAATGGATTTAGGAATAGGTGTAGGTATAGTTTAGGTGATTTAAGTTTAAATAAGGTTTAGGCATAGGTTGAGATTTTCGGGTTCGGGATCAGGTTTCGGGTTAGGTTTTCGTGTTTGGGTCAAAGTTTAGGTTAGGTGAATGGATTTAGGAATAGGTGTAGGTTTAGTTTAGATGATTTGAGTTTAGGATTAGGTTTAGGCATAGGTTGAGATTTTCGGGTTCGGGATCACGTTTCGTGTTAGGTTTTCGTGTTTGGGTCAAAGTTAAGGTTAGGTGAATGGATTTAGGAATAGGTGTAGGTTTAGTTTAGCTGATTTGAGTTTAAGATTAGGTTTAGGCATAGGTTGAGATTTTCGGGTTCGGGATCAGGTTTCGGGTTAGGTTTTCGTGTTTGGGACAAAGTTTAGGTTAGGTGAAGGATTTAGGAATAGGTGTAGTTTAATTTAGATGATTTGAGTTTAGGATTAGGTTTAG